>VXBN01001996.1:667159-724285 GCA_013397395.1 Sinosuthora webbiana
GAGCCGCGGCGGGGGCGGATGGAGACAGCGGGCACGGCGGCGGGCTGGGGTAAGGCAGGGCAGGGCGGCATGGGGGAAGGTAGGGGCTGGAGCGGGCTGGGGAAAGGCAGGGGCTGGAGCCGAGCCGGGGTGGGGAAAGGCAGGGGGCTGGAGCGGGCTGGGGAGAGGCAGAGCCGGAACCGAGCCGGGATAAGACCGGCTGAACCGAGCCGGGGAAAGGCNCGAGAGCTGAGCTGAGTCCGGCTCGAAGGAAAGAATCAAGCTGGGGAAAGGCGTGAGCCGTGCCGGGTTAAAAGGCAGGGGCCGAGCCGTGCCGGGTGGGGCAGGCTCTGAGGGACCATCCGTGCCGGGTGGGGCAGGAGCCGTGCCAGTGGGGCAGGCTGTGAGGGGCCGATCCCGGCCGTGTGGGGCAGCTGTGAGGGGCCGATCCCGGCTGTGTGGGGCAGGAGCCGTGCCAGTGGGGCAGCTGTGAGGGGCTGATCCCGGCCGGGGCGGGCTGTGAGGGGCCGCGGGAGCCCGTGGGTTGCCGCCCTGCCGCAGATGGGGGTGAGAGGATCCCACAGCCCAAAGGACCGTGGCCGAAACTTCGTGTGGGCCGGGCCCCCTCCCGAAAGGGGAGCAGCCCTTGCCGGCCGTGCCCGCGGCGGGAGCGCAGCGAGCCGGGCAGGGCAGGGCAGCGCCGAGACCCCGAGCCAAAGTCCGTGACACAGCCAGCGGCTCCCGGGAGTCGGGCTATAAATCCGTCTGCAGTCGCAAACGAGCTCATCTTTTAAGAAATCTAAAGATTTGGTTATTTAGGACACGTTTTACTCGTGTGCATTTTGTTGCCTGTAAATATAAATCTTTGAAGAGCAAGTTATAAATATTAATGCCTAAGTGCATAGGGGGAGTATGTGTATCAAATTTTAGACTAAATTTATTCCAACGCAGTTTGGCACACACACGCCCGATGCATTCAAGCTGCACTCACACAAATCAGGGAAGTTATTTGGTTTTCAAGTGGTAGGTGCCTGTTTCAGAGACTGGTGAATGACTTAACAATAATTAGCATATTTATATAACACATTGTTGTTTATACGTGGGGTTTGGAATCCGAGAGGCATTAATATCATTTCCTGAACAGGAGGGATTCCTGGAAGTATGAAGCAATGGCTTGTTTGGTGTTCCCCCCTCCCCACCATTCAAGCTACATCTGTGTGTGCACTCAGGGGCTGAGATGTGCAATCCTGCCCAGAGAGAGCAGGTGAACCTTAACTCAAAATGTTTTCAACTCGCATCTGGTACCAAACAAAACCAAACTGCTATTAAGGACCTTTCTCTTCATTTTTCCCTTTTTAGTTATTTTCTTCCATCTTCCTCTCATCTCTGGAAGCTCCATCAATATTGGGATAGGCAGCAATTATTCCAATCTCCGTAAGTAATCTCTTTTTCTTTCTTTCTTTTTTTTTAACTGCATTATTGGCATGCTTTGCAGTCATGTACAGCTGCAGGAATATTATATTTAAAGTTCTCTAGCAGATAAACATCAATCCAGTAAAAAGCAAATAGCTTCCTGACTGAGAAAAAACTGAGTTAACAGAAATGTCCTTAACCTTGTCATTTAGGCAGACCAAACTCACAGAAATGACAGAATTGTCTGAAATAAAGGATCATAAAATTTAGTGTCAGGTACAAGTACTTCCGTATTTTATTAGAAAAATAGAAAAAAAATCCTTCTTTCAGCATATCCTCCCACAACAGCAAACTAGCAAATTGACAAATGGAGCACACTGACATCAGTCAAAATTTATATCATTTTGGCACTCACTAGTGAAACAAATGTGGCTAAAAATTACTTCCAGTCATTGAAATAAAACAATTCCTGACATTTGACTTCCTTCTGCTCTCCTTTTTATGACTGCCTTTTGTAGTCAGTACATGGAGGCTTTCTGGAAAGGAGATACAGCATTATAGGAGCCAATTATCCTCGTGTCACTGGTCCTATTTTGGCAGAAAACCACGTGCACGCAGGGAAGCAGGGCAGCATGTCCAGTGTCTTGAGAAAAATACTCACAACAATTAAACCCACCAAGAGCCCTCTTGGAGCAAGGACTGCAGCTCAAGAAAAGCTGTGGTGGAATGTTATAATTAGACTGTGACTTTGTAACACTGTTCATGCCCATCATGGCTGAGAAATCATACAATTAAAGGTGCAGTTTAAAGGAAGAACAGACAAGAAGTTCCCTTAATTTACATGGAACATATATGGAGGAACACAAAGTCAGACAGTTACAGTCATTCACAGACTAGAAATCATAGCCATTTTAATGTTTTCTGTCACAACCTATTGTGACAGCGAACTTGGAGAAATTAGTCATACAGTCAGAACCAGCTTCTGGCCACAGTAGGGATTTTTAGGATCTATCCCTCAGATAACTTTGGTCATACAGTCAGAACCAGCTTCTGGCCACAGTAGGGATTTTTAGGATCTATCCCTCAGATAACTTTGGTAATTGAGAGGAGAGATTGGTTGGTAAAGGTGAAGACAGTGCAAAACCAAGTAAATGCCAAGTGCTGTCTTTCAGATTGCCTGGAAATCCCTTAAACTCCTCCAAAACACCCCATTAAAGCTGGGCTGAAGAGCAGCTGCAAAATTCGTAGCTGCTGCCTAATAGATGCCCAGCTGGCATCACCCAAGTCACAGGAAATACGTAACAGCAGGACAAAAATGTGCACATTGGTATTAGCTGCTTTGGCAGTCTCCTCATTTGTTAGTAAGCTGCCTCTGGGCTTGGCAGGAAAACCCCTGTGTTGTGCTGGTGTTGTTACAGGTCAATATTGCAAACAGAATGCTGAGATGACTTTCCCCCAGAAATGTTTGGTTTATATAATGCACAAAGTGATGTTTCCTAGCATTCATTGCAGGACAGCTTTGTATTGCATTGGGTTTAGATCAGCAGAGTTCTGTAATAGAACAATTGCAGCAAACACTTCAGGGGAATCTGAGGACTGCTCCCATTCCCATGCAGGTGCCTACAAAATTCAATGGTTTAGACCATGGTTTTCCTTCAGCCTCAGCTGAGCCCAGCACAGGCAGGCCTGACACTCTGGCCCTCTCCACAAGGGCTCTGAGCTTTAATTCCTGCAATGCCTAGGCTCTGAAATGTTCCACTGACAGGAACAGGTAATATTAACACAGCACCATGAGGGCATTGGCCAGAAACAGAACTGTGCCTCATGGGAAGCTTTTACAGCAAACATGGAGAGAGCCGAGCTATCCCACCCAGGCTGTTTGGAGGTGCCACAGGAAGGAGACTCCACAGTGGCCTCTACAGAATTCATGTAGGCCAGGTAGCAGACCTGTTTGCTCTGCAGACACTGGATTTCCTAACCAGGGGCAAAGGGCCAGGAGCAGGACTGCAGCTCTGCCCATACAGTCAGCTGTGCCTGGAGAATCCTGCTCTTATCCAGGACAAAGGGAAAAGTCACACGAGCTATGTCCAGGCAAGAGAATACTCAGGGATGGAGCCCAGTGACTTCAACCACACAGAGCCAAGGTGGGCTGACAGGGTCAGCATTTAACAGAACTTCTAGTCAGAAATAGAATTTGTTTTGACTTGCTTGCTTTAGATGTTTCTTTCTGAGAGAAACATTGGATTTTCTTTGCAAAGTGTTTCTAGGTTTTAGTCAGCTGTGTTTGGATGGTTGGTTGGTTTTCAGAATAAAAAGTCAGATTTATCTCTAGAAAATAATGAATATAAATTATTGATCAGCAGTCTGAACCTCAGTCGGTGTTTCAAATGTTTAAATGAAGGGGTCCAAAAACTGTCAGAGAAATAAAAATGCAGAAAAACGATTCTATACAAACTACCTCCCCTTTCTGCATGTGCCTGCCTCTTCCACCTGCTTCCCAGCACTTCTGAGATTTATCTCTGAGGAAATTGGTTGTAGACACAAGTAAAAGCAAACAAACCAATGGATTATTCGATCAATTATCCAGATCACCAGTACATATGTAGTATTAGAAAAAGGTAGTTATTTCCAGCTATTTAGTGACTCTATAGTTATACATTCAAATATTAAGTATTTATGATAATCCCATTCAACTATATCCTTGCTTTTATATCTAAGAGCACAAGAAATGCCCAGAGATCTGTAAAATGTTCATTTGCACTCATGAATGACAAAAACCAAAGCTTTAAAATATACAGACAGCATTTTCAAATCCAGCACTAAGATTCCTGTCTTAGAATCTTTAGAGAGTCTAACAAACTTATCCTAACTAAACAAAATTCTCTCACCAAATCAAGGAGCAGAAGCATTCCTACTGGGGCTCTCTGCACATGAAAACCTACCCAAGACAGGCACAGGGGCATCTCCCACAAGGGAGAAGAGCAGAAAATCCTCATGCTGGAATCCGTGGAGCCACCTTGGAGGCCGTCCCTCAGCACCTGGCTCAGGGACAGCAGAAGAGCACAGCTGGCTGCCAGCTGTGCTGCCACTGGCTCCAGCCCTGAGAGCTGCACCCTGAGACCCCAGGACAGCAGTGAAAGGATGAATAAACTTCTACTTATAAACAAGGAAGTCTTTCTGCACACAGCAAGAATAAAATGCTTTCTCCACTGGTGAAAACTTGGGACTCTGCAGGTCTTGATGGCAAATCCTGTCTTTCTCCCAGTCCAAACTCAGCCAGTTTAGTGCAGTTGTCTGAGGCATGGACACAATTCCCAATGACAGGGAGCACAACACCAGCAGGAACGTAACTGCATATTCCCAGGCATGAGTGGAGCCCAGTGCCTCAGTCCAAACCAGGGAAGAGACTGGGTGATTTGGGGTCTGTGCAAGCACCTTCACGAGTTCTCATGGCTGTCCCAGATTAGAGATATGCAGAAAGACAGCAGATTGCTTCCAGCTTTGGTGGGAGCTGCTGGCCTGGAGAGGTACAGGATGCCAGGAGTTTCAGAGAGCCTGACAGATCTGCAGCAGGACTTGTGCACAGCACAGCAGGACATCCCCTTGCACTTGTGGGATGCCTTAAGAAGGGTCAGTGATCAAAGCAGCAACATCCACCACCCATTAGCAGTCTCTCTATCAAAGATGCCAGATACCACATAGGTCTGTGGTGCCAGACAGGAGACAGTGAGGGGCATGCACTGCAGTTTCCCCCTCTTCTCTTAAGTGCACCGTGAAATTTCATCCCCAGAATAATCTTCTCTTTTCTTCTTTCACTCTATTTCTCCTCCAAGTGTGGATGTTTTTCTGAAGGTGCCAAAGAGGTTCCCATCTCCTTTTCCTTAAGGACATACCCCATATCTCCCTACAGTTTTCCACATTGCAATTCATGTTTTAATGATTCCAAGTGTGCAGGAGGGAAGGATGCTCAAATACCTACAGAACCACATCTTGGAATCCTTTGTTCCTCTCTCCTACTAAATAATAGCCAGCATCTTTCTGCCATCAGTTCATTTTATGATGGCTTGAAATCATCTGTTAGATGAAGAATAGTTTCTTCACCTTTTAATTTTTTATTAGGTTGGAATCTGCACAGGGAAGGAATCCATTTCTCTCCAAGCCTGACAGTTTCTCATCCTCCTGTATGAGGATGTAGGCTGACAGCTCCAAGTCATTCATTTACATTGTACCTACTGACTTAATGCTTTCATTTCAAGCAGCTTCTCCCAACTCACATTTCTCCACTTGAAATAATAGATTAGGAAATAATAGATGCATAGTTCCCATGCACCTGCATTGCAAACACACAGAGTCTAGTCCAAACCTGCTCCCTAGCAAATAAATGAAATGATGTTTCAGTTTTTGGAGGGGATCTCATCAAGCTGCTACAAGCACCCCCATAAAGAAACCTCTGAGAGGAGAATAGGGGGAGGTTTGGTTTAGATCCTGTTTGAGCTGTGTGTGTTCAGGCACATGCCCAGACACCTTTATGCAGAGCAGCTCTCCAGGAGAGGTGGACTCCTCTGTAAAGCTTCCTTACAGTCTCTGTCCTCAGATGCTTTGAAGACTTGGCCTCCAGCTCAGAGCTGGCAGAAGCAATTCAGCTGGCTTTGACAGCATTTATGCAAGCAGGGATTTTAGCTCTAAGACTTAATACATTTCTTGTTGGAACTTCCTGAAATACCTCTGACTTTTTGTTTTTTTAATGACATTACATGAATAGGGAAGCCTACAGTCCTCAAGAACCTGTGTAAAGACAATTCATTAAAGGACATTCCAGCCAAAGCCCCATGATGTCTACCCTTAATACAAATAGTTCTTTTATGATACTTTGTTCCTGTGGGCTCTTTAATTCTAAGTTTCTTATCTTTTAATTGCTCTTTTTAGTTGCAAGCATGTTAATCCCTCTGTTTCCATCTTTAAAATGAGGATTTGTCTTTCAGCAATTGTTTTTTCCTTCATTGACAAGTCATCTTTGTTAGTTTTATGGTTTAAGAAAAGCAGCTCTGTAAGCATCTGGTCTTTACGGGTTTTCAGCATCCTAGCTTTATTTTGATTTAGCTGCAAAATTGCTACAAGATTACTTCTACTTAAAAGTCCCAACTAAAACTGAAGCTTAATCACTCTAGGTTCTGTACATAACAACTGGCCTTGTCCTTTCAGATGACAGGTATCTAGAAAACACAAAAGGGGAGCAGAGGAAAAAAAGGCTGGCAGAAAAGTTAATAGCTTGAAATTACACAGGAACTTAAGGAGAAAATCAGGCTCTCCTGGCTGCTGGGTTGGTGTCTGTCCATTACCTGGCACTGACTCTTGCTAACAAGAGAGGAATTCTCTGAATTCAGTTCCCACTTACTGAGGACCTGCAATGTTTTATATGGTTAGATGACAAATGCAGGCAGGTCTCCATTCCACTGGGGAAGGGATTTCTACAGCAAGGCCTCAGGATTTAAAGAGATGAGCTTTACAAAAGAGATCCCAGATCCTCTTAGGGAGAGAGTAATTGTGAGCTCTCAAATCCCAGTTGGAAGACTGGCTCTTACTAGGACCCACTCATATTGAATTTTGCTTCTTATCCACACTTTAACATCTCTTTGTATTAGCAGAGATCAGTATTTTGGTTATTTCCAAGCTAAACTACTGAGGTACAGGCTGGCTGTTTTCACTCTCCAAACACACCCAGCACACAACTCCTTGGCCCAAACAATTGGCAAGAAATACCAGGCTTTATTTAAAAAGTTGGTCACAAAAAGCCCAACACAGAAGACCAGAGCTTCTAGAAATTTGCAAACCAGGTTTTTCCTTGTTGTCACCTCAATGTATTGCCCTGAAACTTGCTCCAAGGGCAGTGGTTACACAGGGAAGCACAGGATCCTCACTCCCTGGGCAGCAGAGAAGGGGTAAAGCCCTGCTGCCTTCACCAGACAATAAAAGCTCTGAGAGGTGAATTACTGGAGGTTATTTTATTTTATTTTATGACAAATTGCTGCTTTATTGGACCAGCCATGTCGACATGTAGCCCGACAATATCTAGCCACTGGATATTGCAATTGCACCTCTGCCTCAGAGACACATCCAGAGAGGAATGTGAATCCAAAGTGATTTCTGGTTTGGCCTGGAACCTGGGGCTAAGGGAAGAACACACACACTGCAAAGAGGAGCAAAAAGGAGGAGCTATTTGGGGTGATTTTTGTGCATCATCTGAAGAGGAGATCAAACTACATTAATGATCACTCTCCTCACAGTTAAGTACATTTGTGGAATCAGATGTTCCTTTAGAAAGAACGTGGGACATTCAATAGTAGACTGAGAACAGTTCCAGCACATCCTCCTGGGTGCTCTGGCTGTACAGCACATCTCTGAGCAGCAATCCCAACCAGAAATGCCCAGATATTTAGGGAGAACACAAAATCAGAATATCACCAATACTTTTTAACCACATAGACAATTTTATAAAATGCTTTCCTTTTAGAACAGCACAATCCTAAATGGAAACATGAGTGGAAACTGCACTTTTGCCATTTGATCTTATTAATCAATCTGAAAGATATCTAAAAACCTGATAGCTAAAAATAGAAAAAAATCCCTAAATTCAGAGCATTATTTCCATGCTTTTGATAAAAAAAAAACCAAAAAAAACAAACAAACAAAAAAAAAAAAAAAAAAAAAAGTTTTTACTGAATAAAGAAAGCTGTAAATTGGAAATTTTCCTAAAGTTGGAGACATAAGATCTGCAACTCTTCAGGAGAGCTGCAGCATCCATAAACATAAAACCAAGAATTTTTCCTCAGACTTTCAAATTATGACTCCCAAGTACAGGCAAGGACAACATGGTAAAATGTAGGGATAAAGGTGGTATCAAGGTACTTTAGTTGTCATTTGTGTAGGATGTCACACAAATGACATCCTGTGTCTGTCCTCTGGCTTAAGGTTATTGAACATTTTTTATTTGCCATCAGAACAAAAATACTGAGGAACTGGTGGGCACAAGAAGTCACCAGAGAGATAAGAACTGTGTTCCTTATATTGTGTTTGGCACAGATTTCTGTGTCATGCTCCTCTAGATCAGAGATACAGAGCATTAAACGTCAACTGAGCCTGGGCCACGAGTGGTTCATTCATTATCACTCAGTGGCTGAGGTGACAACTGTGTACCCACTTCAACAGAGACACAATTCAGGGGCCATGTGGCTAAAAAATTTGATATTACTGACACAGGAAAATTAGCTGCAAACTATAACCTTTTATTACTGTATTTTAATATTGATGCAGATTAGTTTTCAACTTGTGGGTCGATTTTTTGCGTCACATTTATGTAATCCTGCCCCTTAGCCTAAATTTATTGGATGTGGCCGTTTTGATGTTCTTAAGTTACCAGTTTCCACTTGCTAAATCCATGAAAGGTGTGCTGATTTAGAATCCAAACCCTGCACCCCATTGCTTGGCCCTCTCTGATGGGAACAGGTGAAGAACCAGAAAGGCCTTCTCTGAGAGAGGCTTCTTAGCTCCCTGTCATCCACAGGAAAAATGGATTTCAAATCAATTTTAGTTTTAAAACATGCTTTGAAGACACAACATCCTGCGGCAGCGTGTACTGGGACAGAGGGATCACCTTGGGAAGGAATGCATTTTTTCACCAGTGAAACACTCGGTCTCAAAAGAATTTTCATTGCAAAGAACTGAAAGCTCATTATTTGCTCAGTCAGTTTGTGATGCCTCTTTTCCTGCCTGTTGGCTGTGCCTCACTCTCTTCCTCAAAAGAACATTGACATATTTTTAGTCTTCATCGTTTTGGGGATTATTTTACAGCTCCCTTTGAGAACAGATGGGAGATGTGTATCATCTGGATCCACAAAACACATAATTTGCACTTGCTACAGCTGGGATAGGTTTGCACACCCATTTTTTTAACCATCATTGTATCCCACTGCCTCTCAGTCCAAAGGAAATTGGATCTGCCCTTGTAATATTTTACAGTTTACAATCTGAATGGTTCTCCCTGAGGATAACAAAACATCACTGTGTGTTTGTGGTGTTCTCATAAAGGCCAGATCCCAAAGTGACTTCCCCAGCTCCACAACGGCTGGCAGAACACAAAGCACAGCATTACCTCATGGGAGATGAGGTGTTTGGATTAGAGTGACCTTCAAAGTGGAGCCAGTAAAGTGGTGACAGGTAAAACAGGAATTTTATGGTGCAGAAACTGTAGAGAACTTTCATATGCCCGAAAAGTGGTGACATCACAGCCAGTGGTAGAGGAGAATTGTGTTGAACTGGTAAAAAAAGGCTCAGTGAACGAGATACAAAAGGATGTAAACTGGAGCAAGTTCATAGAGGATTAAAATAATTAGGGCAACTTTAAACTAGATTAGGAATTAAACAGATTTATGGAAGATATGAGATATTACCAGGACCAATTACTCCAATAAACTTCCTAAAAAATTATTTTTCCCTTTGCATCGTTTTCCTGTTCAACATTTACAATGACTGTGCAACCAGTCCAGCACCAATAAAAGTTGTTCCCATTTACATAAGGACTACCCTTGGCACCATGAAGTATTATTGCTTAGCTGCTGCTTCTATCATTTTTTTAACTCCAAAAAAAAACCAAAACCCCACAAAACCACCAAAAAAAAAAAAAAAAAATCAAAAAACCCCACAAACAAACAAAACAACCAAGGGAAGTCCATTCTGTTTTACCTGAAATTGTCTGAGATGCCTGCCAGAAATGCAGAGGCCATGTGGGAGGTGCACCATGACGTTCTGAAGGTCCACAATGATCCTGGGAGGTGGCAGAGCTGCCAGGTGCAAGGGCCCAGGCTGAGATTTGCTGTGGCAGTGTGTTGGCAGGGCTGGTGATGTTTATGAATTGGGGACGCTGCCATCTTACCCTGGAGCAGCTGTGCAGGAGGGGAAATCAGGAGCAATTACCCAAAGTGCAGGATTTTGCAGCTGTAAAGGGTGACAAAAGGTTCCAAATGAAAAATACTGGAGGGCTAACAAACCTTGTGAAGCAGCAGTGCCTGTGCCCTGCTGGGTGCCAGCCTGCCTGTGTGCTCCAGAGCTCAACCTGAACCTCTGTTTGCCTCTGGAATGTTTTAGATTGCTCACATAAAGTGGCCTGGATACAACCTGAATTCATAAGACACTGCTGAAAATTAAAGCTGGTTTCCAAAGAATCTTTCTACACAAACTTCTTCCTTGCCAAACTTAAAAATATTTAATTTGATCGTTAATGGAGTATTTTCTGTCTGTTTTACTTCTCTTTCTCTTTATTGGAAGACTCTACACGTCAGTGCACACTCAGATGCACTTGTCAGACAATTATTTGCTTTTATGTACCATCCAAACAAGGTCACTTTCAATAGCTCTTCTAATGAAATGGGAAAAAATTATAAAATAATATATTCTTTGAATAATGTAGGAAGTTTTTACCTCTCTTGTCTTGGAGAATTTTCTGACTTCCTGATCCCCATAATTTTGTTTGTTCCTTGTAGTATGTTAATAGATTCACAACCTAAGAAACTGGAATATATTTACATGACAAGTTCTTGTTTCAATGATTTGCTCAGTGGTTTAGATGGTTCAGTGGGACACTGAAATTCCATGGGATATTTTGTGAAGTGTAAAACACACAAGAAAACCCCGTATACTTCCTTTCACAGAGATGGCCCAATTCCTTTTTAAACTTTGTGTCATGCAGCTGCTGTTTGAATGTTGATGGACATGAAAAGCCAAACTGCTGCTGCTGCAGGCAAACCCTCAGAGCTTTTGCCTGGGAAGGGGTGGCAGATGTGACTGTGACACCAGATGTGTCAAGTGCTCAGATGTGACAAGTGACACCAGTCCCACCCACACTCCCATTTCTCGTGCAAATATATTTTGTACAGGTGAATATTTGCATGACCTGAAACTGCTTTTCTGGCTGTTACCATCTCTCCTTTGAGAGGAGGAAATGTCAGTTCATTGCTGTCTGTGTGCATAAAGATAAAAGGAACCCCAGTGCACTATCAAAGGACAAGAGAAAATTACTTTTTTCACCTCTCTAGGCAGAGAGGGATGATTAAATTTTCTACTCAGCCCCCCCAAAATGAACAGTAGCCCTGGTACACATCTTCAATCATTTAACTGAGGGGCCAGTAAAACATTTGGCTTCAGGCACAGCTGCAGACCCTACTGGATAGGATTTCATGTCTCTGCAAACCAACCCTGAGTTTATGTCTCCACAAATTCACCCAAGGCTTTATTAAGAGTACTGAAAAAAATCCTTCCCCACTCTGTCAGACTCAGTTCCTTCCCTTAATTGTCAAACTGGAAAGGGACCATGACAGAGTTATACTTACAGCTAAGGAAGTCTTAATCCAGTCCTTCAGGTTTATGTAAGATAACAGATACTTCTTTTTTCCCAATTAACCATTTTGTGTGTTCCACTGGGGCAAAGATGCATTGTTTTGGTTTGGATGTTCAAGCATCTCAGGCAGCCAGAAGGCTCAGAGACCCGGCAGCCTTGGGATTTCTCTGGTGTGCTTCACCTAGACCTCATCTGGCTCAAACCCAAGTGAAATGCCTGGAACAACAGGACAGGATGTATTTGTTTCAGTCTGAGACCCTTTTCAGGTCTGACAAAGCAGAGAGTGCTTTCATCCAGCCAGGCCTTTCAAAAGCAGCAAGATTGACTTTCAGATGGAATTGCTTGTTACACAATCATCTATTGTTTCTCCTCCTCTCAGCTGAACTGAGCCTTCTGCTGAGTAAAAAAGAACCACACTGTGGTGACAGACTCTGCTTCTTACACTGGCTGTGCTGTCACTAGAAGGGGGACTGTGGCAGAGTCCACATGTCCTTGAAACTCTGCTCAAGTGAGTTACCCTTCAGTTTCCTGACTCATGCCCCCACATTCTGTGAATGTGAATCTATCTGCTCACCAACTCAGTGTCTGCAGCAATAGGCTGCTCTGAACAATAGCTTTGCTCTGGTTTTGCTGTTGCAAGGACATGGATATTTAGAGGCTTATTTATTCATCTGTCTAAATCATTTGTACTGGATGCTGAGTTCAAGGACCGTGTGTGGTTCAGGCAGCAGTGGGAGTGGAAGATGTGGTCAAGCTCAGAGTGCATTAAGCTAATGTATTATGAAAGCTATTGCTCTGAAATGCCAGTTGAGGAGGGAGAAGGAAGAAAAAAAGCCTAAGAAAGGCAGTTGCCATTGCCAGAAACAATTAGGCACTGGCAGCTCTGCAGAGCAGTGGCTGCTGGCTGGGCCTCTGCATCTGGAAGTGGATTGTGAATAACCAAACCACCTCACAGCTGATTCAAGTAATGCTTGGCCAGGGGGGAGGGAAGAATTACTGCCAGGTCAGAGATATCCAGTATATTTAAAGGAGTCATGGGGTACTTTTTATACAGAGTGCAGACAGTTTTAGCCATTTGTTTTAAAACCAGATTTGTTGCAAAGGAGTTGAAGGCGGTGTTGGCAGATATGAACACAAGGGTGCTGCAGTCTCAGCAGCTGCTGTTTACAAGTAAACTTGGAGGTGTAACCACCTCAGCTTCTTCAGTTCCTGCCTTCTTGTGTTTACATGTTAATGTTAAGCTACAGTTTTAACACTGAACTTTTCCTTTCAGCATACCCACTTTGTGACTAGCAACATTTAAGAGACAAACTACTTTTAGACCTCTATTCTACACTCTACAAATAGCATTGATCACATGCTGTCACTAATTAGAAGTACTTGGAGACTAGTGGATGTCAGTTACCATGACATTTCACACAGAAGAACGTAGCCTCAGTTGTACAGAAGGACCAAATGTTACAATGGCAGAGTGGACTGTAAAAACACTTCAGGTGAACGTAACCCAAAAAATGAGATTCAAGAGTGAGCCTGATACACCCCATCCTCGAATGGGTATGAAATACATGGAGGAAAAATGCAAAGTAAAACACTCTGGACATGCAGAGTGTGGGCAGCAGGCCCTCACCACCATCCTTGCTCAGCACCACCCACTCCCAGGCTGCCCAGAGCAGTTCCAGCCCCACACAACACTCTGACAATAGAGCAGCATCCAGGTCAGATGTGTGGAGCACAAAAGATTATGACTTTATACTGAGAATTCCTAGGGTTTACAGTTAAAGTGCATGGGAGGCACATAAGACCTGAAATTAGGCGAGATCTCAGGTTCTTACAGTCTGAATTCAGCAGAGATTACAGCTACACATGGTTGTGTTTTTTCCTCTGAGGAAACATGTTGGGTGTGGCTGTGGAAGGTTTAATGGGAACACACCAGTTTGGATGATCTTGCATTTTGCCAGGATTCCATGATAACCTTTAATCAATTTACACTGCACATAAGAATGTGTTATTTTCTGCCCTTTTATAAAGGTGTGCATAAAGTAGTGACTGGCAACAATCTTGATAATATATGTAAATATATTTTTTCTAAATGCAAAGCTGTCACTTCAGTGCTAATAAAAACCTACAGGATTGACAGCTGACAAAATAAGAGTCAAGTAGTCACAGGTTGTGCTCTGAACACATTACAGTCATTAAGACTCCAAACCAGCAGAGCATTTGCAATAGTTACAGCTGTGCACTGAACTCAGAAATTGCTTGGAGGAAAATTCATTATTTGTCAATGCAAGGACTGATGATCTTCAGTCTTCACACACTGACTCTTACAAGTGGCCCTGGGAGCAGAGTGTCAGCTCTGAGACAGCTGTCATCCCACAGACACAGAAACTCTCCAGACCAGGAGGCTGCCAAAGCACCTGTGCAGGGCCTGTCAGCAGAGCAGCAGCCACAGCAGAGCTCCCCAGGAATTACCCTGGTGCAGCATTCCCTGTGGGCCAGCCTGCCCAGAGCAGCACTGCTGCCCAGGAATGCAGGCCAGAGCCACATGGCATCCAAAGGCTGCCAGGCACATTTCCACAGCACTTGTGTCCACATCAGGAAGTCATAATGAACATGTGGCTAAATCAGCACATCAAAAAGTACTTGTGTATAAAACCCCACCTTTGTGACTAATGTATAGGTAACATTGTGGGAAGTATATAGTTCTATAACTAATGTCTCGGGGATGAGTGTGTATCTAAATATCTATCATCTGTATGTATCATATTTATTACTTCTCCTCCTATCCGTGTGCAGGATAGAGGCGCTCCACTTGAATCATTCACTGTTCTTATTTCTGGTGTTGTGATACTGACATCTAAACATTTAGCCCATAGGGTAGAAAACACCTTGGCTCCTTCAGAATAGATTTAGTATTTGGTATATTTGATATGCCTGTTTCATGCTAATATATTTTAGGACATTTAGGAATTCCTGGCAGGATCCAAGACCCTCTGAAGACAACAGTCATTTACAGAACTACATCCTTGAGCCATAAATGAAAATACCTGACTTTTACATGTTAGTTATCATTATTCTTTCTCATCTTAGATTTGTTAAATTTACTTTACTGCATCTCGATTCAGAAATTTAATTTACTTCTTATTTTGGCCAAGAAAAACTTCATCTACTTCATATGAAACCCATAAATAATAAAAACCAGGGACTAAGAAGGGAGTATAGTTCCCTTATAGCAGGTTTTCTGTTAAATCATTATTAATAGATACCTTGAAAGCTTGTGTCAGTTATATCACTTATCCATTATTTGTGTGTCCTTGGACAATTTCTCATGCTGCTTAAGGACACTGATTAAACATACAAATAGATATATCAGCTAAGATTTATTGTTGTTTAATTATTTCAAGATTTCCAGAGACCATGGGGATTGTCACCTTTTTTTATTCAAGAAGGATTTTATTTAGATAACAAGCAGGAATAGATAGATAGATAGATAGATAGATAGATAGATAGATTAGGCAGATGAAATTTACTTTCATGTTATTACTTCAACAACCTAAAAATCGTTTGATAAATGGCTTTAAGTGACTTTAAACTTTCTTTTTTAACAACAGGCAAGTGCGGCACTCTATAAAGTTACAGCTATGAGAGTGTCAGTACTAAAACCCTGTGGACATCATCTCCCCACATTTGTTTAGAGGCTACATCTGCATCCCCCACACTCACACACACAAATTCCCAGTGGAAATTGCAACCTTCTGCTAAATAGCTACTTCTTCAAGGACAAAAAGTGACACAATATTTTCTGAATCCCAGTGCTGGTAGCCAGCAGTGCTCCCACTGCTCTGTGTGTTTCTGACTCACATTAGCAGGGTGCAGCAGGACCTCTTATTGACTGTAGTTATGATGAATTTAACTGCAAAGGAGGAGGAAAAAGACAGCTGTTGTTTAGGCATTTTTTAAACTCAAACCTGTAGCCCAAATCTCTGCCATGCAATATGGTGTTCCTTGACTGCAAGTGCCTCAATGGATGCTAAGCAGATGTTCTGAAATTAATTTCCACTGGGCTGGAAGTTTGTAATTCTCACAATAAATCATAATGTAAAACTAGTGCACAGATAGGTTAATGTTTCCATTTTCAGTGTGTTACAAATAAATAATTTCTACACAGTAAAAATCTAGCAGAATAAAGCCATGTTCCACCTTTGGAGCTGTCTGTGAAAACAGCCCTTGTCAAAGTTCTTCATCACCAGCCAGGAAGGACAACTTTATATTTGAATGGGAGGCTGAGTCAGCTCCTCAGATTTTGCCCTGCAGCTTATCAGGAAGTTTTCTGTGAACCTCAAGAATTCCAGGGAGAGTAACCCCCAGCAAAAGGGGAAAAACTATCAGGTAGATCTTCACCAGCATCTGTTCTTGCTAACAGCTTGACCCTGACTAAGAAGGTTTGAGATTACTTCTTTAGCCTAAAAATGTGTGAGCACAGGATGCCCATACCTTGTCCTCCACAGAGGGGGATGTGTCCCTAAGTGCCACTGGGATCACAATCCCTGCTTCTCATGGAAGGATTGGACACACAAATACTGCACAGCACTCACCAGGCCAGCGGATGAACCCTCCAAGTGCTACTACCAGACTGTGTTCCATCCAATTAGCAAAGCAATTTTGTGATAGAATTTATTGATTACAGTGCCAGACAGATGGTGATAGAGCCACACAGTGTGCAGAGCTCTGTCTCTTAAATTAATTATCTGGAATATTTATCAAAGTCACAAAGCCTTTCAATGCTGATAACATGCTTTACGGTGTTATTTTGGTCTGCTCTATTTCAGTTTTATTCCAATTCTTTCCCCCACCTCTGGCTTTCCAGAAACCCAAATATCCTTCAGTAACACTGAAACAGCATTTACCTAACTGTTTTATGTTATGAACAGCAATGGCAACTGGTGGTTATGCAGCACCCTAAATAATTCCTTTATCTTTTGGGACCCTGTTGAAAACTCTGTACAGTAATTTGACTTTCAAAAATACATGAAACTGGAAAATGAGAACCATTTCAGGTGCTTCTGACAAACAGTTCACCCCCCCAGTAAATGCCTACAAGCAGGACTTAGGTACTTTTTGTTTTTCTCAGAAGCAAATCTGTCATTAGCTTTTGAGATCATGGAATTTTTGGTGGGCTACAGCTGTACAGGGGTTCCCAGGGAAGCTGACCATGTGCAAACTTTATTTGTAAAAAAACACCAGCAATTCAGTCCCAGCTGTCAACTAACAGAACAGACCAGTCACTCAGAAAACTGGGATGCAATGCAGCCACCAAAGTACTGGGATGTATTTCCTATTGCCCAAGAAAACTCCCTCATCAGTCTGAAAACTGGTCAATCATTCCTGTCAGTGCTGGAGTTCTTAAAAATGAATCACAGAAGCATGGTGGGGTTTTGCTTTGAACTGGACTAGATCATCTCTGATGGTACTTAGGTTTAAACTACAGCTGTCGTGTGATTATTCGGGTCCTTAAACAAAACCCCAAATTCAGATTCTAGAACCCCAAAGCATGGAAGATTGAGCTTCGTACAGGTTTGAAAACAAAAAGTTTTCCCATTAGAAAGTTATTAGTCCAGTTCTGGTTTTGGTCTGAGAAAAGCTTTTTTCTTTAAACAGAGAAATAAATGCCCAAGTTCCTCAGTCTGTTACATGTGCCCACAGTGCAGTCACTGCAGGGGCTTCTGGACTGGCCTGTCACTAAGGAATATTCATGAGATCTGCTTCTTAAAACACTGGCAGCTCATCAGCCAGGGAAGCAGATTAATGACAGAGGGAAAGGGAAATGACTTTCAGAAACTTCCTGCCCACTGTGCCATTAGTGCCTAATCCAATATCCTGGATTCCTGTTCTTGGGCCTCGGAGGGAATCAAACCCTTTGTTCTGGCATTGATAAAATCAGATTCAGTGGTGTCTACAGCAGTGACCAGGAGGCCTCAACACTCATTAGATAAGAGATCGCTTTGTATCAGCCATGCAGGATCTCAGAAATGAGAAGGGCAAAGCAAAAAGAGATGTTAAGGATGGAGTTCAGAAATAAATATTGAGGAAAGGGGAAACCCCAACCTGGAAGCTCTTTCTCAGCCATATCACACCAATTTTACTATCACAAAACTCAGGGAAATCTCAGGCCAGAGCTGTGAGAATGAAGTCACAGGGTTCTGAGGAGACCCACCACTGTTGTGGGCAGGAATGAAGCCGTGGGGTTCTGAGGAGACCCACCACTGTTGTGGGCAGTCTGGTCACACTGGGGCTCTTGGCAGTGCTGTTTGAGCAATGAACAAATGGCAGAGACATCCCATGTGCTCTGTTTGAGGCAGGGAGAGAGATTCCCCAGGGCTTACACACAGAATGGTGCTTGTAAAACAAAGAGGATTCCAGGGAGTTCGCACATCCTTTCAGACCTACGTATGTGCAGAAAATGCTTTGTAGCCAGCCATGATGAAGTGAATTTTCAGGGAAGGAACAGAGGAAAAACTTAGGTCCTCAAAATCAACATCCACAGCATCTACTGAGAGTAAGAGTAGACTTCCCAGGGAGGCTGTATTCCAGGACAGATTTCCATCACATGTTCAGCATATTGCTGCAAGGTGGAAAACATCTGTGCTGTTGCCACAAACCAGCCTGGCAGGAAGAGCCTGAACAAGTGGTGATCAAACAAGAAGAATATGAGAGGAGGGAATCTTTGTTCTTTTTGTAGCACCTGGCACATGCCATTTCCCAGTCATGGCTCCTGGGCATTGTAGTTGTGTAAGAATATCAGTCACCACAGCTCCAAAATTCCTGAAAGGCTCTCTAGGGCATCACAGTGACCAACAGGCTGAGAAGCCACATGTGTGATTCATGGAGAGGATTCCAACGCAGCCCTCAGCGTGTGCTTCCCACAGCTGATGTGTGCACACACAAACACACACAGCTCTGCACAGGAGGGGCTTCGTGCAGAAAGAAAATATCAAATATAACTTGATTCTTCCCATTCTGTTAGTCATTAAACACTGCATAGAAAAACTTAATTCTGTTGTGAAGATTTTACTTAAAGCTCACGTTAACAGGAGGTTTCTGTTCTAAGAGCTGCATCTCCACAGCCAAGCCCCCAGATTGGCTCTCTGGGCAGCACCTCAGGCCTTTGGGATTCATAACCTTCATCCCTCTTCAGCAGCTTTATAGAAAATCACACACATAATCCTGCCCATGGAAATTCCCCTCTAGGTGAAAAAGATAAAGGAGGGAGGAAAGGGGAATAAAAACCATTAGCATGCAATTCAGGGGCAGCTTAGGAAATAAATTCTTATAATCATGCTGACTAATTTGGAAAGAAAAAATAATGACAAAATAAAAAACAAAAATTTCATATTGCAGGATAAGTCCCCAGAATTTAGTTCATTTTTACCCTCCACAGCTGTCCTGGCTTTCAGAAACAGAATTGTTACTTCCTAGCTTACTCTGAGAGCTTCATTTTCACATTTAAGAAGCAAAGCCCTGGCATAAAAGTATTACATTTAATGTGCACCTACCATGAAATTCAGCCTAATGGGAAAGATCATGAACTGTTTCAAGTGTATTACAAGTATGAATATATTTGCCTATTCCTTTCTGGCTCAGTCAACCAGAATCCCCAGATGAAAAAAACACGTTCTTGTATTTTTCATCCTCTCCCTTTCTCTTTCCTGTGCTCTCTTTTCTGACTGAGGGTGGGTTTTGCCATTAAATCCTCTTGGATGGGAAGTAGAACCACTTCTAGGACTTACCAAAAGCATTGGCCTGTGTGCATTCAGGGGAAGCTGCCCTGAGAAGCAATGCATGGATTTGTTCCAGTTGAGAAAACAAGCTAAAATTTCCCTGGCTGGAAAGGGAAATCAAATGTATGACCTTTGCTCAAGGGTTAGCCAGACATATCTCAGAAAATACTCTTGGAAAAGTGGTGCTGACCTGTAGCACTTAAGATGTTCTTGCCTTCATCTCCCCTTTGTCTCCTCCTGCACCACTCATTTAGCATGAAGCTAAAGCACACAAAGATTTGAGCTGCCTTTTAGTGTCTCATTTTACCTATCTCCTTTTTTTTAGACTGTATTTTCTCTAGAGACTTGCCTGAGACCATGAGAAAGTCGATTGAAAGGGTAAAATTCTGCTTCAGGTTTAAACATACATTTTCATGGGAACCAAAGAATTCACCCCACTGAAGCCAAAGAGAATCACAACCTGTGCAATTGCTCCAGTCCCAAGGGTTACATGAGTGGAGGCTTTAATCTCAAAGAAATTCTATTTTATGGAACTTGACACTTCTCATTTTATTAATAATTAAACACTGCACAAAAGTTTAAAATTATTCTGTCATGCAGATTTTACTTAAAGCTCAACTTAACAGGAGGTTTCTGTTTGTTCCAAGAGCAGCATCTCCACAGCCAAGTCCCCAGACTGCCTCTGGGCAGCACCTCAGGCCGTGGGGATTAATAACCTCCATCCTCCATCCCTCTCCAGCAGCTTTATAGAGAATCGTGTATATAATCCTGCCCATGGAAAATCCTTTCTAGGTAATCCTGCCTGGAGTCCACCAGGATGGTAAACAGAATCAAAAAAACAAACAGGAGACTGTTGAGGAAAATATGTTTGAACACTGTCCAAACTTGGGTTTTGGACAGTTCTTGTCTGAAAAGCTGATTTCAAGAGAGGCATGGTACTGTTATTGAAACATCTATTGCATAAACATAGCAGAACTTGAAATGTTAAATACTGCAAACATTAAATGTTAACCTAATGACTGCATTCTGTGTTTCCATTCATTTCATTGCACTTTTAGAGCTGGCCCAGCTGAAGAAAAGGGATTTGCAATTTCACAGCTCTCTTACAAATTTGTACTCAGGCATCTCCAGTCCTTGCCAGCAGTTCCAGGGAAGGCACACAGACCTTCTCCAGACTGTCAGAGACAGGCAGGCACTCAGGAGGGGCATTTCAGAGAGGTTCAGCCTCCCTGCAGGTGCATCCAGCCTCTTCTTACTGTCCAAATGGGAGAGCAAGAAATTCCTGAAACAAGCTCCAAAGTTCCAAAAGTAGGGGACTATTTGCTCTTAATCTGTGGGATACTGTCACACACCACTGACAGAGATGGGGAAACCTAGTTTGAAGGAACCACTGAAGGATACACAAATGGAAGGGTTATCAGAGGCACTGACAGGAAAGAATCCCAACTCAAGAGGCCCAGACTGCCCTGTGCCTGCCATTTTCCTTCTGGGAAGTCATTTCTGCTTCCTTTAGCTTCACTTCTTCACTCAGCAAATGAATGTAACTGTACTTGTCAGCCTGGCAAATTGATTTATCATAGTACCCTAGCACTTCTATGAAGCAACAAAATTATATTCCTTATATTCAGGAATACCTTTATTATACATCTTCTCTATTAGGAAAAATACTCAAACATCCCAAAGAAAAATATAAGGGATGGGAGAAGGTAAAAAAAACCCAATCAGCATCCAGCTTGGGGGCAAGTTAATAAATCAGTTCTTACAAACATGCTGACCAATTCGGGCCTCTTAAGGTATCACACTGTGTGTTGTACTGATAGTTTCAGCAGTCTTTGTCAGGCAGTTAAGTTCTGAATACATTGTACCTCTTATTTCTTTTTCACTTGCATAGTCACAGGCTGTGACCTCCAGACAGGTTTCAGTTCTTTGGAGCATTCACAACATTTATCAGTGTTCAGTATGAGAATTTAGATTGCTGTGAAAATCACCATCTACTGTTTCCCTGCCACAACAAAATGCCTACAAAAATCCTGCGATTGGGCTGGTTATAAATTTCATAGATTACCTTAGTCTAGATTATCAATGACAACCAATGACAACAATATCTTTTTCTTTTACAACTTTTATTTATCCTTTCTAGGGATTAATTTGGAAGACTGATTCTTCCAGTAGTTATGTTTATTCAGCATATTCTTCCTCTTTTATTTGCTAGCATTGGGCTTTATTTAATGAGTATTTTACTGCCTGCTGAGGGTCACTATTTGTTGATCTTGCCTGATACAGAAAATCCCACTGACACACTACCAATTTGTGTAAGCAGAACTGAACAAAGGACATAATTGCAATAGCCCTCGAGTAACTGTTAATTGGAGCAGAACTTTTATCTGTTTTTGCATCTCTGTTTTGACAGCTTATCTTTTCAGAGGCTAAAAGGAATAGAGGGCTTAGGAAATGACAACTCTGAGCACAGAGGTCTGGTCCAAAGGAAGCAAGAGAGACAAACTTGCAAGGCTGTGGCCCCTTTGCCTCCCCCCTGGAAGCTCTGACAATGGCTGAGAGAAACCAGGAGCCTTAACACAGGAGGAGGAGCAGGGACAAGCAAAGATTGCAGTGCCAGCTCCTCCTGAAATGGGACAGGCACTGTGATGATGACCCCCCTTGTCCCATGAACTTAGAAAATACTCAGTTCTGCTAAATACAGCCATTTCCAAGACACATTTAACAACAGTAAATTATCTAACAGGATATAAAGAATGACCAGTTCTGTTTCATAGTGAGAAAAGATCAGTAGTGTTGTTATATTTTGAAATACATTAACATATTTCTCTGAATGACTGCACTTTTTCAGGGGAGAAACCATGGTTTAAAAGTTTCTATCAAGGCAGCCTGTAAAGGCTGCTCCATAAACCCACAAACACAGCCAAGAAACTGTTCTTGTTAAAGGAGTTGCCTTGCTATGCCTTTTCCTTCTGTTATATGAATCTATAAATTCCAGCAAAAGCACTTTCAAACATTCTGGTAATTTTGATTTTAACACTTCTAACATACAAACTTTGAAAACAAGACAAGCCCATCAGCAAGGCAAAACCCTCTCCCACAGTCTAAAGGGGTGGAACAGTGACAGTTTTAGAACATGAATCTCAGTGCCTCCTGAATTGGAAAATTTTGTAGGAATAAAATCAAGGATGCATTTACAGAGCACAAACTATGCACATAAGCACCTTCCTCAACTGAGGCCCAGCTTCAGTATCTTTATAAAAAATAGCAGACTCCAGTTTTTGGCACATTATCTTTATGAAATATGAGTTAGTGGAAAACACTGTATGCTGTAGAACTGAGAATAAGATGAAAAATACAGAGTGAGCAGAGTGAACAGAAAACAGCCAGCAGGGCCAGGGGGCATAACACCTCCTTGAAATCCTAAATTCAAATCTGCCTTGAGTCATAACTGAAATAATGTGGCTGCTTTCATCTGAGTGGCTTCCAGAAGAGACTTGTTCCCATCATTGCATAGCAAGGGAAGTGTTTGTAGGCTTTGTTCCCCAGAGGGGAGTGACAAATAAATCCATATTACATATAAATACATAAACAGGGCAGGAGAAAAATATATGGAGTGGTAGACAAGAAGATATTCTGATATCTCTTATTGAGCATCACTGATGACTCCCATTAACAAGGGCAATTCACAGAACCTGTAAATGATGTTTATAAATCAAAGAAACCCCGAGGACGCCCTCTCTGAGGAGGGCAGTGGAACTGCCTCAATCCTTTACGTGGGATAGCCAGGGAAACGCACAAAGCAGGATAGAGGAAAGGAGGACCAAAGAGTTGAGGATCTCACTCACGTAACGCTCCTGGCGCTGACTCCTTCCCCGCCTTTATAACACACACTTGTTGGGAGGTAGACTGGAAATAGAGTCTGGGAATTAAGCACCTTTTCAGTGCAACTACAGGGATAATAACAACCTTTCTTTTCCATGGATTCAGTTGTCTGGCCCCGGGAGTGCTGGATTAATCTGAATTCCTGTGTGGGGTTGGAGCTGCTTGGTGCCGTAGGGAGCTCTGTCACCCTTGTGGTGACGTGTTTGTGCCTCTGCTCCAGAAAAAGGCCTGGGACCTGCCCGTGTCTGCTGCAGGAGCCAGCTCCAGGTGCCGATCCTGCTTCCAGAGTAAAACGGCTTTGGGAAAGGCTCCTGTTCCACCGGGCCGTGAAGGGTTGTGGAGGCAGAACTCAGGGAAAGCAGCTCGGCGGGATGCAGGCGCGGCTGAGGCTGGCAGCGCTCCCTGTGTGACTCCACGTCTGCCACCAGGAACAAACAGAGCCATTCTGGGGATTCTCCAGCAAAGAGAAATGTCAGAACTGACACAATGTTTGCAGTAATAAGCTGTGTTGGCAAAATTCTTGTAGATGTCACCCGAATGTAAATGAACCCCGGTGACTCAGGGAAGCAATCTCCCGAAGAAAGAGACACAGAATTTATTTGCATTTAGCGCTGGATTACAAATACCACTGTTCTCTCTCTTCCTCTCAGACTGAAACTGCTGGCTCAGTGTCAGCAGTGCACAGATGCATTTCTCCTTCTTGTTTTATAACTTGTTTAATACCAAGAGGATAAAGTGTGCATCCCCGAGCTTCTCAGGCAGCTCTTTTGCACACACTGCTGAAGGACTCCTGATTCTCAGTACTGGGAATATTTTATACAGCACAGCAGAAACATGAAGAAGTGAGTAATTGGTGCAGAAACACAGAGATCAGTCAATGAAAATATAAGATAGATCAATCACTTCAATAAAATACAGAGAGGTCAATCCACAAGCTTCTGTTGGGCTTTAAAAGTTTTCTTGCTCTAAATACCACCCTGGAGACAGTAGGCAGCAGGGCTTTGCAAAGTTCTACAGAACCCCCATCCTGCAAATACTCTGGAATGTGAGCTTACAAGAAGGACACACAGTTTACCTGAAAAAAATGCACGAGTGAGATGGGCATAATGCAGCATCTTAATTTTTGTTGCCTGGAGAAAGGAGACATCATCAGAATAAAAACAAACTACCCAAAGATAGTACAGGAATGTCATTTACGTTTCCCATTTTTTAAGGAATATAAAGAAAAATATGTAAAATCTAACAGACATAACTGTCATATTTTCACCATAAAGAATAAATAGCACAGTAATCCCCACTGCAAAAGAGATGAAAGCATCAAAAAAAGAAAAGTGGAAAAAAAACCCTGTTTCCATAGCAAGTCTCTTTATTTCCACTTTCTAACTTCACATAACCCATGTAATATTCATTCAAAGTAATTGCTCAGCTTAAGGAAACAGCGTGCTGGTAATTCATCGCTCTTCACAGGTCACAGCAAGTGCAGGAAAAATGTGCATGAATAGGATGTGACTGAACACAGAGCGTGACAGAGATCATGTGCCACAGAAAGGGCCATTGGGGTCTAAATTAAATCACAAGGGAATCCAGGGAAGGGCAGAGTTAAGTCACCAGCCAAAAGGACGATCCCTCGGAAGCGCCTCCAGTCAGAGCCCCACTCACACAAGGGGGGCTGTCGTTCCTGGTGCCACCAGTGTCCCCCTGTCCCTGCAGCCCTGCCAGCGCCTGCACAGCAGCCTGTCCCCACCACACTGCACCCTAAGAGAGGCCAGCGTGGGATTTCAGGAGCAAACAAGCCAAAAAAGTCTCCACGTGCTAAAATCCTGCACATTTAGGTTATTGCATGTTGCTTGAGCAACTGCCTTGTCTCATCAGCTAAACATCCTCGTGGATCCAGTGTGGGTTGGTGCCGGGCTGCTCCTGGGCACTGATCTCATCCCTTCCTTCTGAAAAGGCAGAGAGTACTTGGATGCCAAGTTCCTGGTACATCCTCTGTTCGACTGGGACAGAAAAAGCTCTGTTGGCTCTGCAGGTGATAAATTCCTTTAGTGTAGTCCAGCAAGGGACACTCCTCCCGCCGTGTGGGGAGCTGTTGAACAGGGGAGCTGACAATGCAAAATAAGCCCGCAGATTTTCCTCCTGGAAGCCAGCAAAAGCCATGTCACTGGTTATACAGGAAACCACGGTGCTCTGTTCCATGTTCCCCAGGAGAAGGGGCACCTGCAGCCCCAGAGCTCTGTGGGGACACCTCTGCTCCCAGCACACTCCTCCAGGATGTTTTGTCCTGGCAGAGGGAAGGGCTGGGCCAGCAGCCCCCTCCCTCTCCCACAGGCAAACTGGCATCCAACAAATGGAAATAAAACAAGCCTTAAAGTCAGCATCTGTCCTACCACGTTATGGAAACTTGAAAATCCTGCTGCATTCTGCTAGGTCACAGTGGAAAAAAACCTCCTTAGTTTTATCAGTAGAAATTGCCAACAAGAATTAGAAGAGCTCTTCATTAAAGGCAAAATAAGGCCGACATTAGGCAAACTGATTTTGTATTAGTCTTGATTAGGGATCATAGCACAGCAACTATTTCTGATAATATAGATCTACACACATTTGTAGGAGACACAGATGTGCTCATATTGAATTATCTTGAGTCAGAACCCAAAGGACAGTGTTTATAGAGTAAATAAAACCTTTAAATTTGATTTCTCTGCTGAAAGTTGCTTTTAAAGTTTAGGGGGAAAAATATTACTACTAAGAATAAAAACAATTTTCCAAAATTTCAAGAAAGATTAAAACTTCACTGAAAAAATGCAACCATAACAAAAAAAAGTGTAATTCAAATCTAATTAAATAAGATGGCAAATAATAATTAAAGATATGTTCCTAACTTACAGATGCATGCATGGATGAGTAATTAATCTGGTCTCATACCATGATCATTTTGCACCTACATTGCCTGCCCCAGGACCAGCATTCCCCCAGCTCATCCTGGGGACATCCTGCTCCCTTGGAATCCTTCCTCAGTGAAGTGGCTGCTGCTCTGTAATTTCATCTCTGGGAGTAACTGGGACATGAGCAGATAACTGAGCCCATGCACCAGGTAATTGAACCAGACACTGTATTGATTCCTCCTGCAATGACTCAGGAGCTGCTGGTGAGGAGGACTTGTTTGGAGAGAGGAGTAATAGCAAAAAACATTCCAGGGAACCTGTGCTTCATCAGGGATATCCACCTCAAGGGCAGAGAAAGAATAAAAGAAGGAATCTTGTACTAAATGACTCAGAGGAAATAAAACCATCATTCAGTCAGTAATCACCTTGACAGGTGTAAATTAATGCATCCGTTGTTGTTCATTCCTTTTTTTCTCATTCACAGAGATTTTCTAGGGGTGACATGTTCATGGTTCTCTTTGCACAGCTTTTGGGTAATGGAACACTGACAAAGGGCAACATGGGGAATAAACACACACCTTGTTGGGCTGTCTCCAGCCCGTCTCCAGGCAGGCTTTATCCCCAAGGGACTCAGGAGGGGAGCAGGAGCAATGAGTTTCCTTTCTGAACCACAGAGCTCACTGAACTCCCTCAGCACTCCCTGAATCACCAGGGCTGCCCACACCTTCTCAAGGCTGCAGGCTCAGGTATTGTTAGCTCATATTGTTGTAACCAGGCATCAGTTTGTATCCTCAGCCCTGCCTTCCTTGGCCTAGCCTGAAAATCTGGGGTTTCAGGAAACTCTGCAGCAGCTGCTACTTAGAAAAATCTGTGATCTCATTCCCAGAAGGATTTAACAGGGTAATATTAACAAATGACACAGTACATATGAATCCATCAATTACTGTAATAATCCAAACAGCAGGGTATTTCTTGTCTCGTGTGCTGTCAGCACAAGGACATCACAGTGAAAGTCCCTGCTCCAGGTGCTGTTCAGAACAAATTGCAGCAGGTCAGCATGCACTGGCTGAACATTCTAGAGCTGTAAACGTAGCCCCAATAAACACAGTAATCACCCTTGTTAACATTTCTAGCACATTTCTCCAATTAATCCCGATGCAGGAGCCATCCAGAAGGCAGGAGGAGTTCAAACAGGATTTTGTTGTTGCAGAGAGTTCATACCTTCCCTGGCCAAGCATTGCAGTCTGTCCTTCATCTTCAGCAGCTAAAAGAGGCTTAAAACAAAGCAACCCCATCAAACAGAAACAAAAACCATACACAAACAACCAAAAACCACCCCAGAGAAGCCAACAAACCATAAACACCTGACTCCAAATCATGTTCCATTTCCAGCTTGCAGTGGAAGGCAATCTGTGCATCTCTGTAGCACAGTTTAAAGACACCACCACCACCCTCACTGGGACCCCTCAACAGAACCTTGTGATGCACAAGTCAAGACTGAGGATTTGAACTGTTTGATACATGCAGAGATTTGAAGCTTTTCCCATTTTCATGGTTTTTTTCAAGCTTCAGGACAGCGGGCACTTTGGATTTTTTAAAAAAACATAAATAACTAAAACAATCAAAAAAGTATCCACTTGCCATTGCCATTCTAACAGGGCATTTTGCCAGTACAATTCTATTTAGGATATATTGTGAAGTTCATGGGTTCATAACTTTGACAGGGCAGGTGAAGAACTCCTTCTCAGAGGTAACACAGATTGAAACATTGCTTTGAGGCAACAGGTCATCCTAAATTCACAGCTTCTCTACAGCAGATCCACACTGACTGTCAACTTACACTTTATTAATGAGGCTCATCTCAGCTGGTTTACTCTTTCCCTTTCCAGTTACAATACCCACAAGAAGTCCATGCTGACATTAAAGCACAGGGGCTCTGAAGAGAAAGCAGGCACCTTTTCTAGACTGAGATTTGTTGCAGTCTCAGCAAGCTGTCATGGCACTGCTCGTGCTTTAGGCAGCTGAGGTTCAAGGCTCCCACAATGTGTCAGCATTCCTTGGCTCTCTCATTCAGCCAACCCTCCCTCACTGGTGACCTGCTGGAGTTCAGCCACTCCTGCCAGCCTCTGCTCAGGGGACCTCTTACATGGCTGGGCTAAAGTGAATTCCTGCTCTGGGAGTTGTTCTTGGTCCCCTCCAGGAGCCAGGGCCAGGTCCTTGCTGCTGTTCAGAGCCCTGGGACTCCACTGCTGCTGGACAGGATTTTCCCTGAGTCTCTCCCTGTAAGGTCATTGTGCAGACAGTGTCCAGCACAGACCACAGATCCCACTGTGCTGTGCAGGGGTTTGACAGTGCTCTAGTAACCCTGGAGCACCATTTCCCCCCTTTCATTCCTTTCAGTGCTCCATCACTTCCATGGACAAGCCTTTTTCAGAGCAGCACTCACTTTTCTGCAGCTCACACACCTGTGCTTCCACAGTGTCTTATAAAGTAGGAGCTATTGTCATGCTGTCAATTTCTTCACGAGAAAACCTCTTAGTCTACTAATGCAAAGAATAGAAAATTTCAACTTGTTTTTAATCTGAATGTCTCTTAATCTGATTGTGCATGCACCAGAAACTGAAGAGGTTGATCCATTCCCACCAGAACTGAAGAGCAGCATATCCAGCAACTCTGGGGCCTCCTAAGAGCAGGAGAATGCAATTTATAAATCTAAGTTTATCAGTCTCTTTGAGATGGAGTTTATCAATCTCCTGATGCAAACTGTTTAGATTGCTCTCACATTGAAGGACATTCTGATTGTCCTGTAATGCAAGATTGCCTTCAGGTAGGGAAGAAGAATGTTTAGGTAATTTGGATAGAACTCCTTAACTGGCCACACCATGTGGGTTCTGTCAGCCTCATTAAGCACCTAACAAGGTAACCCTGATCTGCAGATCTGCAGATCTGCAGTGGTTTGTTAAAATGAATAATTAAGGTGGGTGAGAGGAAACTGAAGAAGGGGTTCCTTTATAAAAATCCCTTTGCAACCATGTGTGATCAGGACAACAGGGACAGAAATTACTTCCTTTTCTATAACAAAGTTGTTTCTTTCTCCAGGTGTCTACCCATGCACTTGAAAGGGGATGGAAGATTACATCAGCCTAGATACAGGTTTCTCTACCAGAATCTCATAGTCCCATAGCTTTGTTCAAAAAGTCTTTTTTTTTCCCCCCAGTGAGTAAATGGTAACAATTTAACAGATACATTTCCACTGCGGGCATTAATAGAAAGCAGCAATAGTTAGTGACCTTTAACATAGACTGAACTTCAAGAAGGTAGGAGCTGGATGGTATCCCTGGGTACTTCCAGGCAGTATCCCTTCAAGAGCTTTTATTTAGATAGTTTTATTAGAACCACCCCTGCTGGGCACACTTATTTTCTGGGACTTATTTTCTGAGCCATTTTCTCATCCCTTTTGTTCAAAAGGCCACAAAACCCAGCCAGGTTAAGGCATTGTCCAGAGTGCTCTGAGGGCAACACAGGGGTTCTCATCTATGTGCAGCACCATTCATTACAAAGGGATTTATAAATCTTTTGGATTCAAAATTTAATCAACTTTCCCATAGCATATAATTATTTAAATTGAGTATAATCTCCAGAACAGTGTACTCACAGAAAAAAGCCCAAGTTCTTGCTCCAGCCTGACTCTGCTTCCTTCCTTTTTGACTCTCTCTCAGTCTCACTGGGTGGAAATGCTGAACAGTGCACACTGCAATTCCTGTTCCTTTAGAAATACTCCCTTGTTTAAATCATCTTTGAAAATAATAAACAGCTCCCTTTTAAGAACAGTTGGGAATACCTGCAGCCTGGACTGTCAGGTGCCTGGAGAGGAAAACCTACAGCTGGTGCTGGGGATATCTGTAAATCTCAGTCTTTCTCTGCATGCCTTCTCTCCAGAGACAGCTCAGAGCCCTTTGGATTTCTCAGCACACGTGGAGCTGCTGCAGATGTTTGTGGCAGCTCTCTGCTGAAACAGGCCTTGGAGTGAGAACTGCGTTTTCTATTTTAAATATTCACATATACACACTGCAGTTTATATGGAAGGTGATTAAATGTCCTTTCCTAAAGGCTGCACTTGGCTTAGGGGGACTTTTTTGGGGTTTTTTTTTTGTTGGTTTTAAAGTCTTTCCCCTGCCACCTCAAGTGAAAAGCAACCATCATTACATTATTTAGAGGAAGGAACTGTGTGGAGCCTGTAACAGGAGCTCTGTGTGCAAGGCTGCAGAATGTTCTGCTGCCCCAGGAGAAGCCCCACAGCCTGGCAGCCCTCCCTGCCAGCTTTCCCAGCCCTTCAGGGTGAGTATCCTCTGCTCTGCCAGCCTAGCTCAGCCCTGCTGGACACACAGAGCCCCAGACACTGCAGAGATCCAGGGAATGGTCCTTGGCCCTGTGGCCAGTCCTGCAGTGACCAGTCCTTTCACCAAAGGGGTGTTCTGCAGTAGCAATAGGGATTTCCCCCCCCCCAGGCTTTTGAATAGTAACGTTTGAGTGTTTCATTTCCAGAGATCTTTCAGTGTCCTTGTATTTCAGTGGCTCCTTTAGCAACAAAGAACCCAGGTGATTGAAATTGTCTCCAGAATCAATGTCTGACTTGCCATTACTGACATTCCTGCATCTGTCTATGCAGACATCCTAGTCCTGTTCAGAAAAAATCTGAAGGAATTAAGTAATTTCTTAATGGTATGAGAAAACCCCTTGATTTATGCAGGCAGATACTGCTGAAGCTCTCACAGATACAAATGATGATGTAAATCACACTATAGGCTTTGTGTACTCTGCAACACCATCATCATAACTCATGTGGGAGTGCAGAACTCCACTGCAAACCATTTTAATTCTTTTTAAAATTCATGTCACCTTGAAAGAAAGGCTGAGATAGATCACATGTGATACCACCTCCTAAAGGAAGATGTGGGGATGCCAGCATTTGTTAACAGGTTTCTATCTCAGCACCCCATTCCTTACACAACTCCCTGGATCAGTATTTCAGTCATCATTATTTTGTAAGCAGTAAAAACCAGTCATTACTCTATGTGCTTTTTCAGTAGATTACTCCTACTGAGGACTGGCAAGTAAGCTGGAAAAAGAAATGGGATTAATTTTGGTAAATAAGAAGCAGCACAAGGGCACAAGCATTGTAGGATGAGTGTTGGGGGTGTGTATAGAAGGTGGATCTGGTCCCTGAAGCTCAGTTCAGCCTTAACATTTAGTTGCAGATGGATCTTCCTTGCAGAGCTTTGAGCCCTGTGAGCAGGGTAAGGATTGCTAAAGATGATGACTGATAGAGCCAGTGGAACAATTCATTGACACACCAGGAAAATACAAAACTCCATCATTTAAAAAGTTGTAAATATGAGTGAGTTTAATAGTCATCAGAAGTGGATTACTGATTTGGAGAGTCATAAATGCATATAGTGCACAAGTCAGGTGCTCACCTGTTGTGACTATTTGAGCTGGAAAGTATTTCATCATTCCTTCCCATTTTCTCTGTGGAGGTTGAGAGAAAAGTTTGTAAGGAAAGGAACTTCTCTTTGGAAGGGTTTGGATTTTTGGTTGGTTTTTTGCTGCCCCAATATAGATTATGTTTCCTGCCTGGGATCCTTGTCCCATGAGCCGCCACCTGCCCTCTTTAGGTTACCTTAAATACAATTCAGAAAGAGCTCAGCCTCCTAAAGACAAGACATGAGACATCCAGACCACAGTTTAAGCAGACTGATAAGGTAAAATATAAAATAATTTGCCCATTATATTTTTTCAAACTTTAAGAAATATTACTATATTGCAACATTTTTTCCAAAGTTTTATATCAGAAAGTTGTGTGCCAAAAAAACCCAAAGTTTCTCATACTAAAAAACTTAAATATTATAGGGTTTGCCCTATTCAAGTCACTACCAAGCTAGATTGGATCTAAGCTTATGAAGGTAACTTAACTGTAATGGATTAAAGAGAATTCTCATCATACTTATTTCCAAGCCCTAATACAGAATTTCTGAGAAAAGTAATAGCTTTGGGTCCTGCTTATAAAGCTGTATTAGTTCCAAGTTGTTTGAATATGAGAAAATAGGGGAAAATTATTCCTTGTCCATCAGAAAGTGGGCTGTTGTACTTGCAGAGTGATTTGTTTCCCTGCAGTGGTATTTATCATGTTGATAGAAGAGACCATGGATCTGAAAATTGGAAGATTTTTCCTGTTAATTTGAAACAGCACCTATACAAGCTGCTGTGACATCAACATAATACCCTAAAGCCACAGCAGCTGAAAAGATTTATTTCCTGAGCCCTTCTGCAGCCACATTCTCTTTGCTTCTGACATTCTCAATTTGCAGGCTGCTGGTGATCCAATCTTCCTCATTCTGGCTCTATAATAAGGATGTCAATGCAAGAAGAAAGAAAGTCATTATCTGACAGGCAGCAGACAGGATGAAAAGGCAGAGTTTGCTGTCTCGGGGGAAAGGCCACCCTGTGCCTTGGAGGAGCTCCTCAAGGTCACGGGCAGCTTTTGTACCTGGAAGGATGTCCCACATTCACCTTCAGCTGTGGGATCAGATAAAGCTGAGCCATGCCTAGCACACAGTCTCAGGTCTGAATAAGGTTTTCATTTTTTACTATTAATCAGTGAAAAAAAAATTTTTTGATTAGAACATATATATGCAATAAAAAAAGTTCAAAGAGTCTTTGAACTGCAGAGAGCTGCAGAGAAACTGAGTGTGAATTCACGGGTCCTGCCTGGTTAATGGCATTTGTGTGGGTTTGGATTATGCTGAGGTATCTCCCACAGCAGCAATGAACAGGCAAGATTAGTTAACCATTTGTACAGGAAGATTTACCTCAAATTTAGAAATAATAATGGATATCATCTGTTTTGGGAACTGTTAAAATGTCATTGGTGCAGCAACTGACAGGAAAAAAATTATTTATTCATTGATTTTGTCAAATAACTACTAAGTGTCAGTTCTGGAAGTTAAGAAGATAAGAGGTAAAAGTTTGAAGCACTCCCTATAGAGTTATTATTGAACATCCATTGTAGCTTAAGAGGCAGCTTAATTTTCTGTGTGGAAAGCAGAAAAGCCTAAAGAAAGGAGAACTCTGTTTGAGAGAACCAAACATGCTCCTGGGCCTCCTCAATGGCAAATTCCTTTTCCCATATTATTTGTCTGGCCAGTGTAAAAGTGCTTTATAGAGAAGGCATTTCCCAGACTGTTCTGGCCATTCACTCATTTCTCAACTTTTCTACAAGACAACATGAGAAATACAAAAGGACAAATAACCTGCCCTATTCTGAGCATCCTCATTGCTTCTTTTTAATCCCATAAGCAGATGACGCCCGGGTATTTATCAAGCCTAAATGAAGTTTCAGCCTTCCTCAGGATCCAGTGGAATAGCTTTGAATCCAACAGAGACATTTCATTTTAGTTAATTTTAAGGTTCATCTCCTGTGGGCCCTTGTATTCAATGTCTGAGCAACATCCCTCTCCCCCTGGCTGCAGGGATGCTCCTGTGATCCAAACCCTTTCCCAGAATGTTTTTGTGCTACACCTCCCTTTCTCCTTTCCTGTGCCACAGAAACAAGCAGTGCAATTTCTGCTGATTTTCAGAGATTTATTTCCCAGGGCAGCAGCAAGGGCAGGGTCAAACTGGTCACTCTTGGCCAGACTAAAACATCTTCAAACAGGAACAGGATCAACAAAGTCTTGGATCATTCCAGTGATTCAGTGTGTCTGGGTGCTCTCAGCTCCTTCCTGACATCTGTCCTTCCCTGGATAAAGAGACTGCATAATCCAAGGGAATGAGAAAGTAAGGATATCAGAAACGTGCTTTAAATTGATTTGGTGTTTGAGATGCTTTGCTGCAATGATTTGAAGGGTTATGAAGGGTGCTATGCACTATCCTAAGCTGACCTTCCCACCACTCCTTCCCAGTCGTACCCTGTGTTAATGCAGTGCATTTAAGGCTGCTGGGAAGGGCTGGATCACCATCCCAAACAGTTTTACTGACCCAGGAGTAAAAGGAAAACTCTGTTCTGTCCATGTGCTTCAGCTCTAGTTCAGCAAGTCAGCACCAAGCCCACCTGCCCTCAGGAAGGAGAATCCCAGGCTGGCAGGGATGAAGAGGTGGATAATTCTAGACACAAAATCTTTCCAGAACAACACATCAGCACTCCTTCAGGACCTGGTCATGCACTTTTCAGCCTGGGAAACAAAACCACTCCATGTCTCATTCTCTTCACCAGTCACAACATGAATTATCATCTTCATTAAGATGATACACTGGAAACCAGGGGAACAGATTTGGTTATCTTAGCAGGATCCAGCTGTAAAATCATCTCAAAGCCCATCAGAGGCCATTGCAGCCTCACTAGAGCTGATGTGCCTTCAGGACAAAAGGAAACAGAACAAGACCCCACCACCACCACCAAACTCAACTCAGTGTGGAGAGAAGAGGCTCATTCATGTGTAGGGGCTTCCCTTCTCTCTCATCTGAGGTACAGGCAGGTGAAAGGCACTGAGGAAGACAGAAGTCACTCCTAATAAAGGGCTGAATGTTGGGTGAGCCAGGCTCCCAGGACATGTCTGCACACCAGGACATGTCTGCACACCAGGACATTTCACCCTGCCAGGATCTGACCCAGCTGAAACTTCCCCATTACTTATGGCCAGGTTAGAAAGGAGCAACTGTGCCTTCAAAGGCAGATTAGCAGGAGTGAGAAAGAACAATATGCACCCAAAAAGTCAGGCTGTTCTATACCTCCTTCAGTTACTTTCCATTGGTTTGTTGAGATGCAGGAGCACTGAGTAAAATAATATACTTTGATATTTAAAGGATTTTTCAAAGTGCAAATTTATGGTCTGACACTGAGTGGACAGTCCAGGCAATTTTGCACTGGTGCTCTCTCTAAAGTCAGCGTTCTGCCAGCCCTGTGCCACTTGTGCTGTTTCTTGTTACTTACACAGCTCCCACCGTGGATAAAAGCCGTGGTGTGTACATCCAACATGATTCATATTTAGAAGATTAGTTATAAAATATTCATGTTTATGTATGTATTGTTTATAATTTGCAGTTCCAAATTTACAATTTACCTCAAAACAAAAGCATTAGCACTCTGTTAGTGGTGGTTTATTTATGGGCTTCACATACATTTGTGGATACTTCTATCCTGAAGGGAAAAACACAGCATTTTTATATGGAGAAATACACAGTTTATCAAAGAAGATGATTTTGGATAAGAGGAGAAAATTTATAATGTGGGGTTTTTTTGCCAAAAGTAATATAAACATCTCTTTTTTCCCCCCACAAAATTCAAATCCAAAGAATTTATATCAACACAGCATCTCATTCTGCTGTTGTTTGTCACAGTAGTAAGTCAGTAGTAAAGTCTGGAGGATCAGACTCACAGTGTCAAACTGAAAATGATGCCACAGGAGAAGTTTATCAAGTACATTTTGTGTTAGGAGCTGGGCTAAGGGGACTCATTCATTCCTTCTAATAAAAGCAATATTGCACTATAACTTGTCTATATGAGGGACTGGCTTCAGTTAGATTAAAAACATAAAAAACCCAGAAAGATTCACGCTGGTGAGAAACAATAGATAAAACAGACGAGACTTGGGACAGCCAAGGAGGCCCTGAGAGTGTGGTGGATAAATGGGGTGTCCTGAGCTAAGCCACACCACCTCAATGCCAGTGCAGGAGTGTATTTTCTGCATGAAGCCACTCAAAGCTATTGAACTTCCATAAAGCAAAACAGGTTCAAATATCAGTGCTCACACTGGGTAGAACCACAGGAACCTCCCAGATAGTCAGTGTGGATATATTCCAGCTGGCTTCCACAACTGGGGAAAAAAAAAAAAAANCCAGGCCCTTCTTGTTTAGAGGATCATTCCAAATTTGTCCCAAGTTTTTAAAGCACTCACTGCAGCCTCCTTCCTCCCCACCTGACAGCAGTTTATCACCAATTCTGTTTCAGTGCTATTTGACGTTAAATTGATGACCACAAGCCTGACAGTGTTTGGGGCAACCTCACACCCCAGGCTCATGTTATCATCATGCTGACAACGAAGTTGATTCTTCTTTTACCTTTGCAAATCAGCCAAAATTACCAATAAATTACCTGCCACTACTTCCAGTTCAGATGTTAATCCCTGCAGCCAGGACTTAAACTGCCACTGCTGTGATATTTACATCTCTCAGAGGCAGAATTTGCAAAAATCCGAAAAAAACAAGGCCTTGGAAATCCAGTGAGGGTGTGTTGGACACACTACCAACAGAGATAGCTAAAAAAATGTACAAAGGAGAAACACAATTAAAATTTTGTAACGTTTCAGGAATTTGAGTTCTAGCACAAGGGCCTTACCCCCCAAACATATCCCATACCCAAAACTTCTTTGCACTGAGTATTAAGTAGGACACTTGTCCATAACTTTTGATTTAATGCTACAGCATCAGTTTAATCCTCAGAAAATTCAGTCTTGGTTTTTGGCACAAGATACTTGGTAAAACCTCAACACATTTCTTGGCTGTCTTAAATGCCTATTAAGATCCTCAGCCAACAGTAAAGTGCTTCCAGAAAATTAACAAAACTCCACTACAGGCTAATTCCCCTGGTTTCATGTGTATGTTTCTAGTTGGTTGTCTCAATCTCAAGCATCAGCCAATGATAACAAACACTGGCTTGGAGCCATTGTCTTCTTTCTAAACTTATTGTGACTGCAAAACATCAAGTGGTGTCTCCCAAAGGAAAAGAGCAAACATTGCTGAGAAGTCTCTGATAACATCTATCCTTGTAAACAGCACACTGCACTTCCTAAAACACATACTCCACAGAATACTCTAAAGAGAAAATTTTGTTAGCCCTGATTTCAGCAGGAAATAAATTCTGTATTCGTTCAGCTGGCACATAGCCAGATATAAAAATATATCCAGGCCAGATTCGACAGCCAAGCTTGGGAATTTTTTTGCATCAGTAAAATTTTGGTTTATTGTTGCTGAGTAGCTAATGGGAGGTTTTGTTTTAGTTTGGGGTGAGAGGGGGATTCTATCTGCTAAAATCCTGAATCCTTTTCCCCATAATTTCTTCTATTTACCTTCCCTCCATTAGCAATATAATCTCCCATAAATACATCTCTGGGCAATTAATTCCCATGTATAATCAGGCTATCAATTGATTTTCTAAGGGAATATTATTGTTTAACTTTTGATACTGTCTCTGTGGCTTGTCTCAAAAGGATGTTTGACTTGGCAATAAATTACTGGAGTCATTCTCCTTTAAGAAGATTTATTATTGAACTCAAATAATACATTTATAGATTTTAATTTCTTTTACCAGAGTAAAGCAGTTGCAACCAAACAATCCCACTCTGGGTGAGTCTCTTCCTGCACTACAAATTAGTTTCTTGGGATGCTGACTCTCCTCACAAATCTAAACAAGCCCTGTGCCACAAAAGCAGGCTCCTGTGGTTCATCCTTGCTCAAAACATTCTCTGCAAAATCCTGGAGCCTTCCTACACCCCTACCAACAGGCAATTCCTCTGTTCCTCTTGGAGCTCACCTTTTGGAATTTCCACTTTCCTCCTTGGGCACTTCAGTTCTTTCAGCATCAATCAGTTCATGGTACAAAAAATCCTGGCAGGAAGAAGCCATGAGAGTTATGGGCCACACGGCACAGGCTCCAGCAGGATATTCCCAATAAACAGGGAAGCTACAGCCAGTGTCCCCCAGGAGTCAGCTCCTGGCAGCCCCAGGAATCGGTCTGGAAACTGCGTTTCCCCAGGGGCAGGAGCGGTGCAATGGCTGTGTCTGAGCTCTGTGGAACCCCTGGGACAAGTGACACCTTTCTCTCTCTCTCTCTCTCTCTTTGCACAGCAATCGCCTCGAACCAGAGCAGCACATCCAGCGCCTTCCCCAGCCCCAGAGAGCACGGCGGTGACAGCAGCCTGCTGGTGTCCCCGCTGCTGGTGGCAGGCGTGGTGATCGGGCTGGTGCTGTTCCTGTCGTGTGCCACCATCGTGGTGGGCAGCCTGCGCAAGGACAGCCGCTTCGGCCGCCCGCAGCGGGGCGGGGACGCCGCGCACGGTAAGGGAGCGGGGCGCACAGAACACCCGGCCACGGGCAAGGCATGGGAATGAATGAAATGAAATGAAACGAAATAATGGGATAAGTCAGTCACGGGCAGCCTGGCAGTGTAATGGCATCCCTGTGCTGGGCCAGTGTTCCCACAGTACAGCCCGTAGATAATGGTTAACAGAACCCAGCCAGTGCTGACAGCAGCTCCTAAACAGCCTATTTCCCTTGGTATGCGATAAGATTTATTCTCTGTTGCATTTTCACATCCCCCTATAGCCTTGGTGCAGCATTTGCTGTAATTTCTATTTCTTGCAAAGGCAGAGCTGTTCACGTTTCAGTCGAGTGCACCAGCCCACAGCAATCCCTGGGCAAATGCTGTTTGTGTGAGTGCAAAGGTGAATATCTGCCTGAAACAGAACAACAGGGCACCCAAATATCATTAAACTGTCACCATCATTAACAGTGTCATTGATGACATCGGTGTCATTACAACAGTCGTCATCGTTAGAGAGTCAAAAAGGTGCCAATTCCTACCCCCAGCCAAAATAAAACCCATAAAACAAAACCAACACATAACAAAAAACCTTAAAGATAATTTGGGAATATCAAGGAGTTAATTTTAGGGTAGTGTTTTCAGCCCTTCCGGGCTTTGCTGACACAAAGCCACTTTGTCAAGGAAATGACAGAAGGTTATTTCTATTTAAGGAAAAAAACAGTTTTAAAAGTTACTGTGTAATTGTTCAGGCAGTAATAATTCTAATGATAAATGGTGGAGCATCAACAACCACGTCGTCTGCGAGCAGGGCTCCTCTACCTGCAGTTTGTTATGGGTGCAGTTCTGTGCATATCATTGAGGGGTTTATTATTTATATAGAAAAGCCAATAATAGTGAGCCACATAAAAACACATTGGCTTAAATCTCGTTTTCACTGAGATAAATTAAGTATCCATTGAAGCCAATTGAACTTCATTTAGTTATTTGGACCAGGAATTTTTCTATCTAAACTAAACAAATCTCCTAGGATCAGTTTGTCCCCTTGAAGCAAGGAATAATTTCTTTTTGGCTTTTCCAGAAATATTTATCCAGGTAAGTGAATAACATCTATATTTTGAGAAGAAAATTTAGAGTCCAAAAGAACTGAAATGCAAACTCCCATGGCAACCTACAGAGGGAAAATAAAAACAAAATCCAGAAAACTAATGCCTACTATGACAGTATTATCAATTTTCCTAATTTCCAGCAGCTACATTGAGGATTAAATAGTTAAACCCAAACTGGAGTTACCATTTGACCCAATATTTTGGCATGATCAAATACTGACCATTAAGCTTTAATCACTGTGTTTAAATCTGCTACTCTAGTAATTTCATCTCATTGACAAAGCCTAGAGCCAGGCAAAAACAGAAAGGAAAATTTTCAAACTCCTTGTTAGAAATAACAATGCTAGAGAAATGAAAAAGAAAAGCATATTTTGGGAGATATTCAGAAGAATAATCCTAAACTCACTTGTACCACACTATGTTACCTGGACACACATACACACTAAATATTCTCTAACACAGAAAATAGCACTAAACTCTTAATATTTGTGGAGCTGGGAAGCTCTTGCATGGAAGCATTAAGAAATCCCTGGAGCAGGCAGCAGGATGATTTTTCTTTGCTGTTTTCCAGCTTTTCCCATTTTTGCCAGTGCTTATTGAGAACAGCATTTTCTCAGTGATCAATCACCTGCCCCTCCTTTTACTCCCCTCCCAGAACAGACAAACTTTGCAGGGATGCTGGGAAGTTCAGTTACCCCACAGACCTTTGGAGCTGAACATGGTAGAAACTGCACTCCTTTTCAGCCTTTGAGGCACAAGAAAAGCTTTGGAACTTCCATCTGCCTCGCAGGGCAGCAGTAAAGGTACAGTCCCTGTGGCACAGCCTAAAACACCACAGTTCATCTGCAGATGGTGTCATTTACTCTTAAGGAAATAAGAATATCCTGTGAAACCTGATTGCTCCAAAATATCTGCAAGTCCTCTGCCTCAGAAAGGGTTTGTTTTCTGATTTATGGCAGTATTATAAAAAGTGACAGAGAATCCAGCACAGAGGAGAACAGCAGCCAATATAAATTCTTGTTTTGTAGCTCCAGATGGTTTCTCTCCCGGCGGCTCCTCTGCAGAGCTGAGATCCACCTGCACCGAGGAGTTCCCCCCAGCCTGTGATTTTGACTCCTACCTGGATATACTTTCTCAGGTGAACATCATGTATCCTGATCCACCTCCATGGTAAGCACTCGCCTGAGATTCTCAGGGTTACAGTCCTGCACTGGCAAAACCCACTACAAAAACTCTAAATACAGACAGACGTAGTTTAGCTTGAGTGTAAGCTCAAGTTTTCCTTAGCAAAATATGTTTTTACTAAATAAAGATGTGAACAGGAATCCTCATTCAGTGATAATCACCTGAAAATTTATCATAGTGATGACATACTAATGAAATACACAAGTAGAATTACTTACAATCTTCTTTCTTTGAAAGAAATGCATTTACAAGTCAAAGTTTCAAAGTCAAAAATACATACTTTTTCCAAGAACTTCCAAGTTACATTTATTACTGACCTTGAGAGTGTTCAGAGCAGAGGAAAGTGAAAAACAAAATTCCAGAAATAATACAGCAGCTCCTAAATTGTGTGCCCACATTCACAGGGTACAGGAACAGCCTAGTGAGCCACAGGAGTTGTACTTTGGGCCATGGGCATCTCCTTCGTGTGCCTCAGGCACCTTGAGGTCTAGAAATGAAGGAATTCAGTTACTCCCTGCAGTGAACCAACAGAAATCATTTTAAGCAGACCATCACTTAAAGCTTTCTGTAGTGCTGGGTCTTACAAACAGCAAACAAATGTTGAACAGCCATGCCCCCCTTGCTTTTTCTTTTTTTTTTCTTGCTTTTGAGCAGACTCTGTTTTGAGTTAAACCACTATAAGACCAGCCCTTTCCTGACTGTGATATAGAGCAACTCAGCACTGTGAGCACACCAGACATGGATCTCTGCTTTGTTTATTCTATGCATGTTCTACAAGCCGCCCGTTACGGATCACCAACTCATCCTATATAACAAATAGGCTTTTAGGGATTGTGTAAATATTTTAGCAGAAAGCTCAAATGTGAAAAATTACTCTGAGCCTGACATCTAAATGTGTAGAACTTCATATAAATCCACCTAGGAATTTAGACTGGATTTTGGGCCCACACCCACGAGTCTTTCCTAATAAAGGCAGCCAGCTGACACCCAAGCAGGACTCTGAGTGGGCAGTTGGCCAGATTCCTGAGAACAAATTGACAATATATTTCTTTAGCAGACAAACCATCAAAAGCTCTACCAAAGGATGCTTGCATTTCCAGTTTGAAACAGGCACAGAGAATTTTCCATCTCTATGGAGTTCTGTTTGAAGGAGATAGGAGTGACACAGGATAGCACAAATTATCCACATTTTGCAGTAAATTCTGCAGTGGCCTCTGTAACAAGCCAGGCAAGGGTTAATTATGTTATGTCCTACCTTTGTGTGTCCAGCCACTGCCTCCTCCTGGGCAGTGATTCCCTGCTGGGCTGAGTGGCCTGTGTCCCTGAGGATCCACTCTGCACACACTGGAAAATGCTGCCCATCCCAGTAATTACAGCCCTGCATCACAGGTCCAAAGTAAAGATTATTGTTAATGGTTTGGCTGTTTTCTCACTGCTGCTGCAGTTTAATATTTTTAAAAAAGTAGCTTTGGCAAATCATCAAAATCTTAGTAAATTTTGTATCTTAGCAACACAACTTGGGGAACTTCAGGGAAAGCAGATGGCTGAAAGCAATGCTACATGGAGACTTTGAAAGTTGCTATTAATGCAATCTCCAGACCATTGTAACTTCAGAAAAGCACTGGGTGAGAGGCACTGTCTGAATTACTACATTATGTAAAGCCTGAAAAAGTTCCTGTACATCTCCTTTTATATTCTTCTGCATGGTATAACACTGCAGTGTCTATTTTTAATTAGTAGAGCATGGAGATTATTTGAAAGCTGACTGTCAGACACGGTCTGGAAGCAGAAACAAGACATGCCTGACCTTGTGCATTTAAAATAAAAATCCCTGGGATCAATCTCACTGCATATGATAATATTTTGGAGAGTAGGTTTACTGAAACATAGCACTGCCTAAATGAATGTAATTCCTCCTCCTAATTCCTGGAGGGCAAGATGTAATTTAAAGCTAAACTAGCATGGCCAAAAGCTAATAATACAGCTGTGGCATCAGCAGAACAGTAATGAAGAGCAGCAAGGAAAGCACCTGCACTGGTAAATAACTCTTAAAAATCTTTGAAATTAAAGAGTTCAGTGACTTAAGAGCAGTGGGTGCTTCCAGGATAATTCCCTTTTTCCACCTGGTGCTGGCAGAGCCTGCAAGGCCACCTGCATTCCAGCACCCAGACAGGAGTGTGCAGCCCAGGGCTCCTCACACCATTCCTGCCACTCCATATGCCACAAATGGTTTCAGCAGAAAGCACAACACCTTCATTTGGCCAAGGGGTGGTTGGTCGAGAATGTTTTAGTTAGATTTTATAGCTGAGCTTTAAACCACAAAATGAGTGCAAAAGGGATTTAAGGGGAAGGCTGATGAAACACAGAGTCAGTCCCCATGTCTGTGGCTGAGGGAGAGCTCCCTGTTCAGGCCTGCCCACTCCCAACTCTCCAGCTGGAAGTCAAATAACACTGTTTATATAAAACACTACTTATGGAAAAAAATGTTATTGGCAAATTAATCTATGAAAAATGCCTCGGGATATTGATATTTGCTCTGATCTCTAAATCACAAGTTTCATTTGAGACTCAGTTTGATTGTCCCCACAGACACTTCCACTAACCCCCTTCTTGCATTAGATTTCGAGGGATGCCAGGCATGGAATTTTGTCATTAGCCTGCCGTAGTTGGAAGGTGGTTACAGAGAAGCCATTTGGTCAATTTGTTTTGACAGCCCAAAATATACAGTTCTGCTATCCATAAATATCCCTTTAGGACAGTTAATAGCTTTTTAATGAATCTCAGATCTGTGCTAGCATCTGTCACATTGATTTTACATGAGGTGTAGATGGGAAATATAAAAACCAAATACAGGGGGTATGAACCAAACAGTTTCAGAATATGAGGGGTTTGTATTTCAGAGCTATTTCTGGTATGAACAGATACTTGCAGCAGGGCTGGAAGTTAATGTTCACAGTCTGTGTCACCAGACATGGAAAAGCCTTTGTTTCTAAGAAACTCAGTCTGAGAAAGACAATCCAAGTGATCTCCCAACAATTCCAAACCACAGAATTCTAACCACTCCAAAAGAGCAAACTGAACACATCCAACCAGGACAGAATACAAGCACAATCTCCCTGCCACATCATAGCTATCATCACAGTCAATATGACATGGAAAGAAACACTGGAAAGCCTGTAAATCCAGTATTTGCCATTTTGTTCAATGTTCACTCTGCTGGTGTGAGTAAAGTCACACTGTTGACACTGTGGGGATGAAACCTTTACAGACAAATCATGAGCTCATGTTCATCACTTGCTGAGTTCTTTGTAACACACACTTCTAGTGAGCAGTGCTAATTATCTTCTTACAAATACGTAGTAAGAAAGCTGGTTAAAAATAAGTTGAGCTCACATGTTTGAAATTGATTGAGTTACAGTACCAACCAACGTCCAAGCAAATTAAAAACGATTACATTTTCTTTAGGAGAGTCAATAAAATGCCAGCAATGAGGAGATTTCGCGGCAGGAAAGGAATTTTATCAACTTCTCACCTTGTGGCCAGGGAAAATGTATCTCACCCCACTGCATAAGTGCTTTTTCACTCCTTAGTGATTGGATATTAATGGTATGTGCAGAGCTTTAGGCAACCAAGATTATTGCCTTTTGCATCTGAGGCTCGTGAGTGTGTGACACAGACCATCCCTGAGGAACAACTGCTCAGGAGGATGCAGGGATTTACCTTCAGGAATGGTTTTAATGGAAGGCACAGAAGCCCTCTCCATACTTCACACTGAATGTTCCCCACAGGGCACATGAAGATAAAAAAACATTGAGCCCCATCTATCCCAGTATTCATATTAAATCACATTGTGTGAAGGTTTGTTTGTGGGCTCACTCTTCCTCAGCTGGTCACCCTGCCTAATCTACACAGGATCTGTTCTAGAGAAAATTGTCTTGTTTAGCTTTGATAGATCCCAGTGTTCTCAATAACCATGTTGAGCCTGCATTGTTTAAATGGGCAAATCAATTTTGCCCATTTTTTACCTTAAAATGGCAAAAGGAAATGCTCCTGTCTTAAAGTCAGACACTAATTTTCCTTTAAATATATATTTTTAAAAGCCTACTTAAGGGACTTTCTTTTTTAAGACATTCTTTTCCACCCCCCACTTCTGAAGATGCAAATCAGCCAAGCCAGCCTCCTGGATTTTCTTGAAAGGCAGAATTAGGCTTGCAGGGAACTGACATAAAATCTTGCTATATCTGCTGTATTCCTTTGCCAAGGTTGTTTTCCTGAGAGCAAACCAGGTGAGGAGCTTTTGCCACATTACAATGACAGCTGGAAAAGCATGAGGTGGACATTTGGGGTTAAGTTCAGCTCTTACTTCAATACCCCCACAGAGATTTTCACTTAGTAAGGTAAAAAATGCCACTGGAAATATGAGAGGTTTATAAGTCCATTAGATATCATGGCATGAGCTAAAACTCTCAATTCCTTTAACTCCAGATTCCAAACACTCTAAAGCCCCTCCCTTCACATCCCAGTGCTATCCCTCATCAGTATTAGGGATAGAAAAAGTGAATTCCTAATTATTCTGGCAAACTTCTTATTTCAAGCTTAACTTTGTTTACAGCCATTTCATGAGAGTTTCTTTCTGTGACATTTCCATTCCTCTAAAATATCCACGTCTTTCTCTTTTTTCTTTTCTTTGTAGTCAAAAATGCTCTCACACCACAGGCTGTGTGTTGGGAGGCTGAGGCACAAAATTCCCTTCACTTCCTGTCATTAAAAATACCTGTTGGGAGGCTGCACCTTCTGACAAGCCTCTCTTTACACCTGGCCCAGTTCCACTCTGGACGTGATAATTATTGCTGCATAAAAAACCTGCAGCAGCAAAAGCAGCAACATCTGATGGAAGGGAAGCACCAAGGATTTCTGAGCAGAAATCTACAGTGCCACGCAACTAAATCTACAGAGCAACCACAACTTAAGGCTGTCAAATCTTTGATGACTGCACTTAAAAAACAAAGAGGATTTTTCTCTGATTTCCCAGTTGTCAGATTTTCTGTTGCATATTGCAGACAGTATTTCCTTCACGTGCTCAGAATTCATTCCTGAAATAATTAAAGCAAAGCCCTTTCTAGGAATATTATCCTAAAACTTGTCAAATGGAAAACTTCCTCAAAGATCAGAAGGTTCTGGTGACATGCAAGAATTAGTGGTGTTGTTTAGAATTCTGTTTGTGGATTAACTCCATAGCTTGGGAAGCTACAAATTTTTATTTTACTTAACTGATTCTTGTTACTCAATCAGTGCCCAGCATCCTTTACTCTATAATGACTTCAGAAATCCAGAGTGCAAACACTGCTGATGACCAAGTAGTTCTTACTATGTATAAAATTAATGTCAGGCTGTGTCATATGAAATCTTCATCCTAGAATGACTTGTTTTATTTAAAATATTTATTTCAATCATTTAAAGCTCCACAGTTACGATGAAACTGCATAATATTGGTTTCAAATGTTATCTGATATATGTTCTCATGAAAACAGTTTACACTGAATTTCATTTCTCCTCTGGAGTATTTATCCATCAAAGTCATAACTTCCTCAAGATTATCTTGACACAGAGTGCTGAACAACGATGCAGCCTTTTAGTGTTCATTAACACAAATAGTCCTCTGTAGTTCTGAGGAATTGGAAATTCCAGAAATAACTATGGACAGAAAAAAAGACAGAAAAACCCGTAAATTCCACCTTTCCTGTCTCTTCAATGGTTAAGTTACTTAAGCCCTAGATGTTTTCTTGAACAATACCTTGGGTTACATTTTTTACTATTTAAAAACATTAAAATAAATATGTATATAAATATGTATATAATTAAAATCTCAAATGGAAAGTGTCAGGATCAAAAATAAACCTAGGAAAATATCCTGGCTCATGATACATGTCATTAGAGGAGCAGTTCTGTCAAAACTGATACATTTCCTCATGGTAATAATAAATCACCCAAGAAAGTATGTATTCTAGGAAAAGACACCTCAAAGGAAACATGGACAGATTTCCAGGCTGCTGTCCTACACACTTGGCTGTGAGCAAATTGTGCCATCACAGAAAGCAGAGTTCAGCATCATCAGCTCAGCTGCCTACGTGGGCATCAAACACACCATTTTCTTTTTCATCTGAACCTTCTTGTAGAGAGTTACAGCACAATTGTGCCAATTTCAGCTTTTCTGTTAGGTAAGAACCGCATCTAAACATCCTTTGTGCTGTTTCATAACAGCTCCAACCTGTCAGCACGTGGATGTTCCGGATCCAGGAGTTTTGTTTGCCATTATCAAAAGAACACAGCAGGACACCAGCCAAATGAAAACAGTGCTACAGGAGCAATTTCAGCAGAGTCAGAACCTACAACAAATGAACACAGTGAACCATGAGACATCTATTGCACAACAAATTCTTCATTCCCAGCTCTCCCTTTTTTCACTTCTTGCTGTTTGCATCTTAAAAAATTCTGTCAGCAGAACTTTCTTCCTGCCCCAGAGAGGGGCTCCTAATTTATGAATGACAGCCAGTTAGAGAAGCTCTTTGGAGTTTCCCTGGCAACAAACCCATCCGAATACTCACTGCAACAAGACCCAACAAATTCACAGTTATTGTCACTCCTGCCATGCTCTGAGTCAACAAAGTCATCTAGGAGAGCGGATGCCATTTTTGAGTATTGTTCCCCTCTCTGCAGATCACATTTACCTGCAGTAGGATGCTCACAGACATCAGCCTTCCTTGCTTTTTCCAGGGAAATTATCCCTTAAGAACTCAATAGTGTGTCTACAACCACAGTGCAGGTACTACAACAGAAAACGAGGCCCAAAGCCATGCAGACAGCAGCACATTTCATGGTCAGTAACCCCTTCCTTCTCATCACTGCCTGCTGATACTGAACCTCCACATAATACAAGTTTTAGAAAGCAGTGGATTCAAGTGGATTCAGCACAAGTACTGCAGCCAAGGATTTTTTTCAGGGCTGGTATCCACAAGATGCAGTGTAATGAGTTCCTGTGCTCCATTATTTACGTTATGGTAACACAACACTTTCCAAAAGCATTTGCTTTCCCATCTAAAAGGATTTTCCTGTAACTGCTGTAGTGAGCTTCAAGCCTGAGCTACTTTTTACATTTCACAGAAGTGAATCTGACAGATAAAATAAAACTATTGTAGTGGGTTTTGTAAAAGATGAACAAGTATTTTTGGTTTTCCACTTCATGGTCCTGCATTGTCAGTTGCAAAACATATATATATATGTAAATATATATACAAACATATAAATATACCTATACATACACACACACATTACACACCTCTTTGTGGGTATCACTCCCTTAGCAGTTCCTGAGGTTGCAATTTGATAATTTCCCCCTGTGAGCTGCAGTCTCAGACCTCCCCCCTTCCTCTTTCTCTCTCCCATTTCCACGTCCCTGGTGTTCCTGGTGCCCCCAACTAAACCAGGAGCTTCTGACTTGGGCAGCCAAACCAGGAGAAATCTGGCCCAGAAAAAACTCACGTATAAAATAAAAAATAAAAAACCAAACCAAACCTCCACCCCCCGCCACCACCCCCAAATCTTTCTGCCTATTTAGCTCCAGCTTGGGGATCAAGGTTTTCCTTTATTTTAAAATGACAGGAAGGTTTTAGCCCAGCATCACTCACATCAATACTTGCTAATCACCTGCAAGAAATTATTGCTGTTGCAATTTTTTCTAAGTGATCCTTCAAATCTTTTGAGGAATAGTTTTCCAACCACCACCATACATGGACAGGGGATGCCAGTCCAACTGGGTATTATTTCTTGCAATACTTGCTTAGATTCTCTAATAAAAAAGATCTTGTAAAGTCATATCAGTTTACATATTAAAGTCTCCTTGAAGGAGAGACTGCTAAATAAAATTCATGCTTGAGGAGTTGATAATGCATTATTTATCCTACAGGAATATCTCTATAACAGCAGTTAGAAAACACAACCAAAGTACTAAAGCTGTTAAACAGAGGGGGGGAAAAATCACATCACAAAACAAACAAAGAAAAACAACCTCCCCCCCCCCCCCAAAAAAAAAAAAATACATTTAAAGAAATCCACAAAACACTTGCAAACAAAAGAAAAAATACAAAGTTGAAGTCTCTTTTATGACCTTAATTCCTGTCCATTCTGCCCTCACCAGAGAGTGCTAGGAACCTTATCTGCAGAAACAGAGCAGGAGCTGTTTGCAATGCCAGCTCTACAAGTAAAGATCCCTGATATCCTGATGCAAAGAAAAGAACACAGGAAATGAACATCAAGATCATAAACTGATAACGAAATACAAAAAGTTATTAAAAAAAACCAAACAAACCCACAAGTATTTGAATTATTTGTAATTCTCTCCATGGCCACAAGAATCTGTAGGCACAGCTGTGAAGCTGCCAAAAAGCTGTTAGATTGAAAGTGTGGCATGTGTTTTTTACTACCTTACTCAATATTTAAAATATGATCTTAATTGCCAAAAATGAGGGGGAAGAATATTAATGGCTTTTGGAGAAAAAGAGATAATGTATGAAGGCTAAAATGCCCTGACACAAATACATTGATATTTGGAACTAAACACTAAAATGCCAACTCTTCAATAGCATAATTCACACCCATTTACTTGACCCTTAAAAGTCTGCTTCCCAAGGGATCATTTCCCTGTTTATCCCAGCCAGCAGTTCAGTTCTGCAAAGCTGAGCTGTGGTCCAGGAAAGGCATTAAATTAAACCCAAGGCAGAGGAATCATCTGCAGATGATCAGGTAACAGCAGCAAGAAACAGTTCCCATTGTGCCTATTTCTCCTTTAGGTCAGTGGCAGGTTTCCCAGAAGCAGGAGACAGAAGCTTCTTCCCTTTTGTGTCTTGGCAGAAGAATTCCAAATTTTCCACCTTGAAACTCACATGACTGTGGGTTTTTCTGAATGGAAACTTTTCACCTGTGCTAACAGAACCAGTAAGTGCTCTCTGTTAGCCTGATTAAGTCAGTCAAAACCTGAAGAGAGATTTTAAATAAATTCACTGGGCTCTGGGTCAGCAAAATGTAAATTAAGTAAAGATGCAGGTCATAGGAATCCTGCAAGAAGTGGCTGTTCCTTTACTCTCACAGAGCTCAAGGAGAGTTGAGGACATCAGGTCCTCAATGTCTGACTGAGGTCTAAGAACTTTTCAAAGGCTACCACATATATTTGAAAGTGTGTTCAGTAGAGGCTGGAGTAAGACGTTTTCCACATGCTGTAGAAAAAAACCAATTCTACTTCCTAACATGCTGGGACTTTTCTGAAATATCTAGCAGGCCTATTCAGGGTTTTCAGAACAGACTTGCATTCTTAAATAACATTTTCTGATGGGGAAATCGAACTTTCTAGTCTGAATTTAAAGCCGTTGTCCATTAAAGCCGTTGAAATGGGGGTAAAAATAAAAACACCTATGGATATTTGAGTTTAGTTATGTAGCACTCTGATTTCACTTTCCTACCTCTCCTTTCCTCCCAAGAACCATTTCCATCACCCAGACTGGGGTTTGGGAGCTTAGTTTAGCCTGGCAGTAACACAGGTAAAGGGGCACAGTGTGTGCCTGCAGTCTGCTGAGAAGACACATGCTCGGTATCCCAATTTTCAGGAAATATCCCAGATCTTAATTGCTCGGCAGTTAGTGTGGCTGAGGAAATAGGTTCTTAATTTGTCTGGCTCCAGCAGAAATGTTTTTCAGGTTAACTCAGGAGGGAAAGGGGTTTGGTTTGTTTCTTTTTATAACAGGAAACATTCCCTTCTTCAGGACTGGATTTAAAATAACCCTGGAATGGTTAAAGACCAGCCACAAAGCAGGTCTAACATTTAGGATCATGATGTTGTGACTCTTTTATGGCTCTTACCTGTAGCAAGGGAGCACAGAGCAGAGTGAGGAGGGAAGAGTTTCCCTGGCACTAGCCCGGTGGCACGGACAGAACCACAAAGCCTGGGGGCACCCGAGCTGGCTCCCCATGGAACCCCCCCCAACCCACCTGCCCTGCGTTCCTGCTCTTGGCAGGAATGTGAGGGGCACTGTGCCTAGTCCCAGAGTGCCCAGCACGAGTCTGCCCAGGTTATCCAGCAGGTCTCTGCAGCTCAGCAAGGAATCCTGCTGCCCCTGGCAGCACACACCTTCCCCCAGACTGCCCACCCAGGCGGTGCTGGCTGAGCTCCAGAGACCTGCAGCAGGACAGCACAGAGGAATATCTGCTAGAGACTACATCACGAGCTCTCCATACCTCATTTCACAACTGAAACAGCAACACCACCTCCCTTCCCCCAGATTTTTCTAACCTGGCTCTTACAGAAAACTGAGAGCGGGAATGAGCCCTGGCTGCACTGCACTTATGATGACTGTGCACCTCTGGGATTATCTCTGGGTGTTTTTAAGTGCTATATTCTTGAATGTCTGACATGGCAGGGTCAGCAAGGATGCAGACACTCCAGACACTCATTTTCTTCTCACTTTACTTGCCTCTGTTATGCTGAAATAATGTACTGTGGCATTTTTCCCAGGAATCTAATGAACATTTCTTTTTTTCCTTTCAGCTACGACGAATGTGTGGGGCCAGGAGCAACACAAATATATATTCCCACAGATGATCCCCCCCCATATTCCCTCACGGACCCTTGCCAAAGAAATGAAACACCTATAAATATCTGTATCAGCCAGGAAGAGGAAGCAGCACCTGGGACTGCAGGATGGGCTGCACATTGTGCAGTGAGGCTGCAGGACTTGCAGCAGCCCAGCTCGGCCATCGCCGTGATCTCCCAGTGCTGCTCCCCCGTACGGGACAGCGGCGTGTGAGCACAGCCTGCTCCAACAGAAACCTGGAACACTCTCCCACTGGCCATCAGATCCCAAATCATGTCAATCAAAGTGGCTCTTTCCTTACAATTCTTCTCAAGAACTCAGACCAGTGGAAGAATAAAACCTCTGGAAGTTTTACCAATTTTTTATCTTTAAACAGGGATACAATGGGATTTTTTTACAGTGGGTTTTGCAAGTTTACCTAAATTTCCCTGTTTGTGCTTCAAAGTGTTCCATGGCATCACACAGCATCAGAGCAGCAGAGACAAGCAGTGCATCTGACTTTTTTGAAGCATTGCAAAACCCATTGAAATCAGCCACTCATGATGAAGATAAATGTTATCCAGTCAAGCCTACTTGTTGATTTTATGATACTTTGCATGTTTTAGAACAGAAGGAAAAAGAAGAGCATTTTGTTGTCATTGTAGGTGTCGCTAGTACATCTCATTCAGTGTATTGAAAACAAAGCATTTTTAAATAACTCTTTGTCTAACTATATGTTTCAGTAGGCAAAGCACTGCCTAAAAAAAAAAGATTATAATCAGTACCATGTAGAAGAAAAAGAAAAAGAAATAATATTTCAATATTCACATTATTCCTTTGGTACCAGGCTTTCCAGGCCGTTGCAAAGCCTGCTGCAAGTCTTCTTCAAAAGAAACCATCCACAAGTGGTGGAGAAGTGGCAGTGGGTCCCCAAAGTGCAGCTGGCTTTACCTGCAGAAGCTGCAGCACAGCTGTGCAGGCTGCACCTGCATGTCCTTCACAGGCCTTGCTGTAGCCAAGAGAAGGGCACAGGAATCCTAGAGGATGCTTCAGGCCAATTCCCACACACGGCTGCATTTCTAGGCACAAACCAGTTTGTTTTTCCATAAGGAGCTTGGGTGTTACGGTGTGACCACAGTGACCTCTAGGAACGAGTGTGATGCAAACGAGGGACGCTGTGCTGGGCTCAGAGCCCCAGCTCTGAACCTCAGGAGCCTCACAGCGTTCCCAGCTTTGAGAGGAGGGACCAGGAAAAGGAACCCAAGGAGTGAGCCCAGGACACTGGGATGGGAGTCCCTGGGCTCCCGGCCGATGTGCCAGGGCAGTGGGAGCTGGCCCGGGAGTTCAGCTGAGGCACAGCAGGGTCAGGGCACGGCAGCACCTTGTCCCCAGGGCAGCGGGGACCCAGACACTCACGGGCAGCCCTTGCTCCTTTTTCCCCACCAGGAGCCGCTGGCGCAGCCCCAGGCACCTGCTGGGCACAGCTCCCAGGGCTGGGTACGCGTTTAAAGACAGCACATTCCCTGAGCTCCTGTCTGCTCACCCCGAGCTGGGGAAGATCCACGTGTGGGACAGGCAGATCTGCTTACCCCACTTCATTTTTATGGCCCTGAAAAAAAAAAAAGAAAAAATTGCAACATTCAGACCAGAGGCCAGCCCTGAAATCCAACAGTTGGCGACAGAGGAGGGTCCCATCTATTGCCTTAAACAAAATATAGTTTGGATTCTGTTGTTCACTTCTGCCCGGAAAGTCCCAATCCGCATCTGAAATAGTCCCAGCCCTCATCTGAAAGCTTCTGTGTGTCTCCCTGAGGACACACAACCCACAAGAGAGCAAGGAGAGCTCAAGCCCGTGCTTTCCTTGGGACTTTCCCTCGAAGAACTTCTCTGCTGTGTTGTTTTGAAACGTCTTGCTGCCGGAAAGTCAAGCTCTTAGTTTGCACTCTACATTTTAAAGTAATTTGAAAGTCCTGTGTCTAATGGAAAACCCCTGGGTGAGTTTGGGTGCTAGCAGGAAGCAGAACTGACTGCCAGCACATCTACAGCAGGGATGGAGCTCCAGCCAGCCCCTGGGGCATTCACAAGCCTGGACTCCCTCTGGGACTAGGGACAGGAGCCACGGAGCTGTGGCAGGGGAGCAGAGTTATCACAGGCTCATCTCCAGGGAATCTCTTAGAGGCATTTTCACTAAAATACAAAAAAAAAAAAGCCAAACAAACAAACAAACCAACCAACCTAAAGTTTTTTACACTATGAAAATGGACTTCATTTTCTATCCCCACTAAAGGATATGTAAAGCTGAGTATAGCAAATATGTAATGGTCTTTAAAAGGAAACAGCATCCAAATTATTAAAATTGCACTTGGATTTTCTGTAAGTACTGAATAATTTCCAACTATAATCATTTAACACTCCAAAGATTGACACAATTATAATTAATACTTAGATGGGAAGTAATTATATGGTTCTTACTGCTATATAAATTATACCATTACTGAGTCATATGCAAATGAGATATAAGGTAAGCATGCATTTTTTGCTAAGTAGATGACAGCAAATATGTATTTTGCTAAAATGAGACAATTCTTTTGCAGTTAAGCAAGATTTTCAATATTCCCAGTATTCCATACCCAAAATAACAAACATTTACCCTTTTGCATTGCAGAAGTGCTGGCAGACATTGCTAAAAGGTAGGCTCTATTTCACATTTGTGTTTTTAGCAGAGAGAACTGCTCCTTCCATAAAGTGTTCATATAAACAGTTTTGTGGTATGCAAAATACCCTGCAATAAGAGAAACAAAACTGTACTGCACCTCTGAGGGGCCAGAGATGCACAGAAGTGCCCAGTCAGATTTACTGGCAGAAGAATCAGAAGAGAGGGGAAGCACAGGGTGGTTTGTGCAGAACGGGATTTGCTTTCAGGGCTGTGTCTGCCTGCAGCTCCCGCAGAGCTGCCGGCAACAGGGCAAGGCTCTGGGACCTGCTTCCTTTGGGCTGCTGCTGGGGAGGACCAGGGGGAATCTAATGATCCCACATTGGAAGGGAAATGTGACTTTTTTCCCCTGAAAGTGAGGCTGTTCCAAGTAACATGACCAAGCCGAAGGCTCTTCTGCAGACAGGCACAGAGGGCCTTTCACACGTGGCAGACAAGTCCCTTCTCCATCACTGATGCTCAGTTTCTCTGCATGGTGGGAAACCCTTTGGTTTGGCTTTTAACGTTTTTAACTGGGATTTCCTGCCCTTCCACCAACTCTGTATCTGTGGTTTACAAAACAAGCTGACTTTTAGTAAAATTCTGATGAGAACGGGAGATTCACATAATACCTCATGTTAGCAATGCATTGGTAAAATTGTAGAAAATTAATCCAAGTCTTTCTTTCTTCCTTCAGTGACAGTGAAGTGTCCCTGGCACTGTGCTCTGGGTTCGGCAGCATTTCTTACACACGTCTGCCTGCTCCCTCTTGTGGTGTGGACCACTCCATAAAACCCTGTCATCCTGTTATCACAGAACAATCCAAATAATCTCAGCTGCTCTGTCACACGGATATGGGAGCCAACCAAACATCCACATCCACGCTGTGTTCCTACATTTTTCTAAGTTACCACCTGAGTTGTGTGATTCATTACCAACATATATAATTAAAAAAAAAACAACTGTGAATTGAAGGCAGAGTGTGCTGCCCTCTGTGATATCTTACCACCATCACTTGCAGGAGTGGTTTAGCATTTTCTGCTCTTGTTAATCTTTTTAACTGAGTGATATCCAACAAAGCTGTGGAGGGGGAAGAGCTTATAAATCCAGACATCACTAGAAAGAAAAAAATTAGCTGTAAAGCAGTACAGAGTGAAGTTTCCAGCTCTGAAGCTGCTCCAACAGCTTCCAATGCTACTACTGCAAGTGTTGAAATTCCTTGTAATGATGCAATAACATGCTTTTATTTCTTGAAAATATTGCAGATCTTGGACAAATCTCAGCAAAGTTGGCAAAGTGATGTTCCTTTTGAGAAATTCATCTCCTGCTATCAGATATTACCCTAAACCCTTGCATAATTCTAATACCCGTGCTAAACGTAGGCTTAACACAGGCCTTTGCTTTATTACATAAGCAAAATCAGAAAGAAAACTGGACATGCTACTTCTTGCTACATGATAACAACCCTGTATTTCTGTAGTCACCTCTTCTGCTTCAGTTTTTAGTATACTGATCTTGTACAGAACTTTAGTAAAGAACACACAAGTATTTGGGTTTGCTTCTGTGCTTTTTATTTTACATCTCTGGGACCACCATGACTGAGCAACTGCTGAGGAAGCAACACTGTGCTTCAGTCACTTACATTTGGATTTTACCTTTGTCAGAGGCCACAGGAACAAGCACTGGAGCAGTCAGGTCCCTCCTGCTCTGGGGAACAAGCCAGTGTCCAAGCTCAAGAAGGGCAGAATCAAATTACTGAAGTCAAGACACTGAAAATAGAAACATATCACCAAGGGAAAGGATGAAAAGCCAGGAAATAATAGGCCAATTATCCTAGAAATACTCAAACAGATCATATTTTAGCACAGCAAGTTGAGTAAAAATATATTCCTTGAACGCAAACCACATCCGACTGATCTAAGTGGTCTTGGTACAGTCTGACAAATTATTCCCCTCGTTAAACTACAGAAAGAATTTCTACGTGAAATTATGACCACAGACTTCTGTGAATTAAAATAATAATCATCATATGAGAGTATATTTATCAATTTGTGAGGTCACACCGGTGCACAGCATCATGGTGGCCACAGGTGGTGACTTGAAAATTCAGATGCCAAAAATCAGGGTTAGAAAAGCACCCGGATCACAGGTGTGTTTTCCAGCTGCTGGATCCAACTTCCATTTAACCCCAGTGCAGGACCCTTGTCACCCCCACAGCAGACACACATCTCATTTAACCCCACTGCAGGACCCTTGTCACCCCCACAGCGGACACAAACCTCTTCCAGCTGTTACCCAGCCCCAGCCCAGGGATCCAGAGGCAGCTTCCAGCAGGAGGAACAGAACAGGCCCAGGGATCACACCGTGTCTCGGGGGGTCTCCAGCAGGGCAGGCAGCAAAGGCAGTGTAAATGCTGTATGCTCGGCTGAGCTTTTTAAAGAAAGGGAAGACAGCCCCAAAAGGAAGGGGCTGTTTGGCCAGGAGCCAGCAGGAGCGATGTGAGCAGTACCAGGGGGAAAGGGAATTCCAGCAGTGGGAGATCGTGACCGACTCGGGGATCGCCTGCTGCAAATGAAGGGACCCAGAGCCCCGTGCTGGGACCGCCGCCCCTGAGGGCCGGTCAGCATCAGAGAGACAGAACCAGCAAAGAGGGGTCTGAGTGCTGATCAGTGCAAAAGTTACACCATTTGTGAACAATGAATGCTGATACCCCTGTTAAAATGTACAAATAGTGCAAACTTTTGATGTTCAGGGAGCTTTAGGTGGTTTACCATCAGCTTTGTGCAAACCAGGTTAAAGTACAGAAACATCGCCTTGTGGGGGTGAGAATTGGCGCTGCGCACCCAGGCGCCACCAACGCCTCGAGACACCCCGGTACATCGGGGGACACCCCGGGACATCGCACCCACGCCCTCACCTCGCCTCAGCGCCCCTGTCGCGACAAGCCGCGACAAGCCCCGCCCCGTCCCGCGCGCAGCCCGAGCCCTCCCCGCCCTCCCGCCTTTCAGTTTCGGTTCGCAGGGCTCCGCCTCCCACCCTGACTGACAGGCGGGAGCGCCAATGGCTGCCCGGCGCGCGGGCGGTGCCGACCAATAGCTGCGCGGGG
>VXBN01002004.1:0-36685 GCA_013397395.1 Sinosuthora webbiana
CGGCCCGCCCTCAGCCCCGCCGCGCCCTCAGCGCGGCCCCGCTCCTCCCGCCGTCCCGCCCCGAGCGGACCAGGCGCCTCGGTACGAGCGTTTACCACAGTTTATTGACAGCACAGTCCGCCGGCGGGGCCGGGGCGGCGGCGGCCGGGACAGGGACAGCGAACGGCTCGGACACGGCACAACCGCGAACACCGGGCGGGAGCGGCCCCGGCGCGGCGGGGACAAAAGCGAACGGAAATCTGCTCCAAAGTCTCTGGAAAGGCTGGAAAGGCGGTGACGAGCAGGACGCGGGGCTGGCGCTCGGGCTGTGGAACCCGCCCGGCCCGGGGGTGTCCGCTCCGGAGGGGACAAACGGCAGGGCCCGGTTCCATCGCGGCTTTTGCTTCTCCCCGCAGTGTCCAGCAGTAACACAAACGCGCTTCTTCCCTCCCCGAACAACGGCAGAGTCGCTTCTGGCATCACACGGCTTTGGCGATTACAGATCCCTTTGCAAAAAAAGTCCATTTGCTCCAAAAAAAGTTTATTTATATATCTCTATATATTTTAAGGAAAATATCCGTTTTTACCAAAATACGATATACAGGCACACAGCTGTAAAATAACTTTAAACCAATTCACTATAAAATTACTTTTGGTAATAAATAATTTGATTCTCAGAGAGGCAAAAGGCTCCCTGTACCTCGGCAGCCGGGCTGCCCGAGGCACGGTCCCTCTGCATTCCCAGAACGCTCCCGAACACTCCCGCCTGCGCTCCCCTCATCCTTCTCGCTGGGCCGTGCCCAGGCCAGAGGCAACTTGTGCTTTTCAGCCTGCATGAGGCAGAATCCTGCTCCCAACGAACCGGTTCAATGGCAGAATGATAATAAAACCGTGCCGAAAGCGATCTGTGAAGTCAAGGGGGCAGATCCTCCCAGCAGGGTTTACCCTGGAAGGAGCAGCTGCTGGGACTGGGCTGGCGAGATCTGTTCTGCTCTGGGGCTCCTGCAGGCCAGCGAGCTGTGCTGGGGTCTGCTCCCAACGGGAATGAAACCAGGAACAAAACATCTGTGTGTGCATCTGGGCAGAATTCAGAGACAGTCCTTAACCAAAAAACATGTCAGATTCAGAAATCCTGAACTAGCTCTCCTCAGTCTTGGCAGACTAATGGTTTAGACAGGAAAACAGAAAGTGGCTGACTGCCACTCCTCAATCTAATCAGTTGTGTGTCCTCTGCTCTACTGAGCAGATCTCTATTGATCTTCAAAGCACCTGAATGCATTTGGTCACAGAACAGTATTGCTCTAAAAGTCTGGTGTTACAATATAAGAGAGCCCCTTCAGGAGTGTATGATCTGCTCTGGAGAGCTTTGTCCCAGCTGCCGTGTCCAGTCTGACCTTACAAGGCGCACAGAGCAGTTCCCAGCTCTCTGTATTAATTTTTTTTCCCTTGTTCATATCACTGTTCCTGCCTGCAGAGCTCCCTCAGCCCCAGGAGCAGCCACAGCCACCACAGACCAGCCCACGCCTGAGTGAGGCTGCTGCACCACTGAGCTGCACTCGGACAGTTACTGAGGAATCAAAAACAGGTAAAGCTTTTACAAAAAATCCTCAAGACAAAACAGTTGTTCAGACAGATTCCAAGATTTTTAGCTTTGGGAAGGAGCAGACTTGCAGCACAGCATGGTTACAGGACACGGGAGATGGTGAGGCAGGGGAGGTGCTTCCTAACTCATGCCAGGGATGGGCTATGGAACAGCACTTCCATCCCATCTGCAGGGGAGAAGCCTGACCAGAACTACTCACATTGTAGCTTTTGAAGATGATTAATTGAAGCCAAATTTCCTGTTGCCCCCATCTATTTCCTATGATCCTTTAAAGACACCTCTGCACATCTCTCTGGGGAACAGTCTTGAGGGGTTTAGTCAGTCAAGACTTGACAGACATTATTTTGATGAACTACTCAAAGAAAGGTGCTGAAACTTCTCAAGAATGCACTCCAGGGAGCAAATCCTGTTTGTGCAGCTCATGGAAGTTAGTGCTTCATTTAGCTGGAGCACAAAGCAAAATGACACATCACATCCCAAGAGGAACTAAAAACCAGAGCATTAAAGACACATAACCCTGCATTGCCCTATCACTGTTACTTTGAGAAGTCAAAGGGGAAAAAAGGCAACAGCAGTAACCTTGGCAAGATGTTCCAAAGCCAGTCTGAGCAGGAGCACAAACCTACTGTGGGAGCAGGATTCATGTGAGCACACCACATGCAGGGAGTAGGGAGCCAGGCAGGAGCAGTCCTGTAAGGACACAGCTGGTCCAGTTCACCTTGTCCTCTCAATGTATTACATGCAGAATTTACCCCTTTCATTTGGCATTGCCTGGTGCTGGCAAGTCTTCTCTGCTAATATAAGCAATAAAGATACATGGAGAAAGGGAGAGCGAGACAAGAGGGAAGGCATCAGGCCTGAGAAGAAAAGGATTTGTTCTCTTCTCACTTAAAAATGGTTCAGTCTTTGCTTCGCTTCCACACGGAGGACTGCGAGATACAGAAACCAGATTTTCTTCAGTACACACAAGCATACACCGAGAGGTACCTACGACCATAGCACAGAGCACACAGTAGCACAAGTTTAGAATGACTTAGCTCAAACAAGACAAGCTTTTACTTGGAGGGGAAAATATCAACATTTTCATCTTGAATGCAGTTCTTTGGGTGGGAAAGAAGGGGCTCAAAATCCAAGACCAGACACTCATCCTAGCTACAGCTAGAGCAAACAGAGGGTATGAGCCCTCTGCTTCCACAGTACAATTCCATACTCCTCCCAACACGAGTGAAATCTTTATCTTTGAGTGTCCCAGCACTGGACCTTCCAACAAAGATCAGCAGGTAAGAGGAGAATTAGGAACCTCAAGAATTAATTTTTGACTTGGACAGTCATTGCTGCTAAATTCAACTTCTGAACTAATTGTCATGGCCTAAATTCTCCTCCTACATTCCAGGTTCTTCAGGGCATTTTGTAAAAAGTGCATTCTTGTCTGATGAAGTCTACATTGGCAAAAAGCAAACAGAATTTTCTCGAAGGGCTGCAAATGGCAGAAGCCTCTCAGGTCACAAGCAAGGACTCCCCACGTCAGCCTGGCTAAACAAGGGTGAGCACCACCAAGGCTTTCCCAGTCAGTTCACAAGCAACGTCCCAGAGGTTCACCAGCCCACACGAGTGGGAATCATCATCATCATCACTCCTATGCCTGGAAACAGCATACTTTTTTCTTTTCCACAGAGATGGAAACAAAATAAGAATAGCTTCATCAAAGCAAAAGCTAAAGCAAAGCAAAAGCATTTGGTTGGAAGGCAGTGAGCTGGGGAAAACTCAATTCCCTTTTTCCATGCAAGCTGAACACTGCTGGTAGAGGAACAGCAGGCAGGGCAAAGATAACCTGCCTCTCACTTGCTGCTGCATTAAAGGCTTCCTGCATCTTTAGCCTCCACGTACAATCCCACATTTTAGCAACTGGGAACCTCCTACCAGGCAGAAAGGCAGGGATCAGCTTCACAGTAAATACATGGATCTTATCACTGTAATACACACAGGGGTACCCATTCCCCTGGCTAACTAAGGGCTCCTGTACCTGGAATCAGTTATCAATCACTTCAAGGTCCAAGGGTAAGTCCCTGGAAACAGCAAATTACAGTGGAAGAAGAGCCATAACCTTTAGTACAACCACAAATGATCTGCAGCACCTTGTGGAATACACCCAACATGGCGTATGTGTGTATATATAAATTATGTATCTAGACATCGTAGTGGTTCATTCTTTTTAATACATATACAAGTACCTATACATATATACATATTTACAATTTACACCAGCCAGTAGATGTATGTGTACTGGACATACACACACAGACGCCGAGCACACACATGCACACACACGAACACACACTCGTTAGAACAGACTCCACAGCCCGGGAAATGAAGTCCTGCCAGAGTCCAAAGAGCAGCACCAAGGGTGGGGGTCTCAATGTACCAGCTTCAAGACTGCTTAGGACAAACACAAGCATTCACAGGATTTTGTACACTTGGGAAATAAAGGATGGATGGTGCAAGCTTCAGCCCAGCCACAAAGAACCTTCATGCAAACTCCCCAGCTACACTGCAGCCGTTCCCACTGTTCCACACTGTGCTCCCTCAGCAGAATGGATCCACCAGTGCTGCTCTGGCTGAGCAGATCACAGCCTGGGTGATGCTCTGCACCCAGGATTGCCACGATACTACAGCAGTCACCAAGTTCTGCACTGTTTCCGCCTAAAAGTCCAACAAACAGCACAGCTTGGACTTGTCCTCTCACTTCTTTTCTAGCAGCCCATGGAACAGTGACAATTGGCTTTTCCATTTAATAGTTTAGAGTATCTCCATTCCCTCATCCTTGCTTGCCCTGCACTGCCAGGAGCTCCTCTAGCTCTGTAGGGTGGGCAGTGCAGTCCCAAATGAGCCAGGCAGCACTCTTCCCAGCAGGCACAAGAGCCTTCTCCAGCCAGCCCTTCCCAAAGGCCACTGTCCTCCTGCAGACACCCACACTGAGCTCCTGGGCTGGGAGCCCTTCACTGCTCCTGGTCCCAGGGCAGGACTGAGCCATGGGGGGGACATGCAAAACATCCAGGGGGTTATGGCAGCTCCCACTTGGTTTCACCTGCAAGGGGAACATCAGCACCTCTCCTGGGGCACGGGGCTGTGGCACAGCGGGGTCAGACACACGAGTGACAGGTACAGCACTGTACAGGACATCCTCTCAGCTCCTGTCAGGGAGTGGTCATGCTGTGGGAGCCACACATTCCATCCACACACTGAAGGGAGGGGTAACACCTGCTGGAAATGCTGGGATTTCTAAATAGTACCTCAAACTGAAGGATGCCCCCTCCTCCTGTGGCAGGATGCCCCACGTGACAGTGAGAGGTGGGGGTTTGCAGTTTGTTCACCTGTTGACCACCTGCCCAACCAGGCCCTTGGCCAGCAGTACACAGTTCATACAGAAAACTGCTGCATCAAACTTACAGAGAGCATTATCTTTACAAATTCACTTCAAAGCACTGCTCCAAATGCAACTTAATTGTCCACAGTTTTGTCTCCTCACTTCCCTAAGACTGAAAAAATATATTTGTTATGAAGGAATCTGTGTTATTGCTATTGTTGGTTTGCAATGTGTGGTTCCATCTTTACCATTTCAAATCCAAACTCTTTGGGGATAAAATATTGGTTTTTTTCTGTTGATTTTTTTTCTTTCCAATTTCTTAAAATTGTATAAAAATAAAGGATTTCCACAAATGTGGGCTAAAGGTAACCAATAATACTTCTATGCTTAGGATCAGCTGTTGGAAATGTGGTTGACAGCCACAAGACCAGAAATAAACCTCTAGTGATTCTTTAGTTTAACATTTAAAAGACATGAAAACTTCTGCTTATAAAATTGACCCCATACAGAATGGAACAGCTCAACTAACAGCTGTTTATTATTACTTTTTTAAAATAATGGTCCTAAATTTAAAAATAAAATCAAGTACTTCCTTTTATGATTTTCACATTATAAAACTGCACCATTCAAAATCTGTGGCCAGGGAATCCCCTTTGCAGTAAGACAGTTTCTTTTAATAGTCATCGAGCGTGTTTTCCAGGAAAACATTCCTAACATCCAGTATGGAAGCCAGCTCCAAAATGTGCTTTTGGAGGTGAGGGTTCTCCACCGTTTCATCTCTTGGCAGCTGAGGATAAGATTCGGGATAATTTCGAGTCTCCTGCTAGATGACAGTGAAAACAAAGAGAATCAGACACTCATTTCTTTCACACTCTCTAGGAAGAAGACTGCAAAAGGCCAATTTCACCCTAAGCTATTCAGCATGGCACACAGACAGAAAATATTCTAGAATTTTCAGCTGTCTCTTCCCATTGACTCTGAGATGGTCACAGTGGTAATACAAATGCCTGTTCATCTCAGATAGTTATTGGGATTTTCACTGAGGCTTTGCAGAAAAAAAAAAAGCGAAACCACTAAAAGAGACAAAAAAAATATTCACCTGTACTTACCTACTAGGCTGGAGTTCATTTCTTGAAATTACAGACATGTAAGCATCTCCAGTGGGAGATTCATCTCATCCTAAAACAAATATCTAAGACACTGGGGGCAGATCTCTCCCCACTAACACAGACCTACTTCTTTTCCCTGGTATCAGAGCAGCCCAGGTAGCTGACTTAGGCCTGGAGAGCTGCTGGACATGTGCAGTTCCACAACTGAACACTGCACCTTTCAATGCTCCAGTCCCATTTTCCCCTGCAGTATTTAAAATGGAGCAGGCAGTTTATATGCCAACACTCACATAAAATGGTGCAGATCCAGAGCAGACTTCTCTGTTGGCACAGCTTTAGCCAACAGGGAGGCAAAATACCATCTTCCTATTTAGTGTATTCATTCACACTTCAAAGACCTTTCAAAACCCATTCACATGAATACATAACAGAAATAATGACCCACTCCTCCCCACTTCCTCATATATTCTTGCTCTATACCTTTTTGGTTGTGTAGAAATAATAACCTTAAGTTATTAAGAGGAATTTTTCGAGCAGACAAGGCCGTCCAGAGGGACATAATTGAACTGGAGTGTGCCTGCTGTGATGCAGGACTGAGGCTCCTGCAAGGCAAAGGCTTTGTGCCTTTGGAGAGACACAAAGGCACAGCCTCAGTGCAAGCTGCAGGAGCAGCATGTGAGCATCAGTCACCTTTCTGAGGTCACCCAGACCTGCTCAGCCCCTGCACCCTCCCACCCGAGCCAGGGCAGCTCCACAGCCCTGGCCTGGAGCTCCCACAGAGGCACAGACATCCCTGCATACCCGGAAAATTTTGTGCATCCTCATAGTGGCCGAACAGAAGATAAATCTTGTGAGAAGCAAGCGAAGAAATTCATCCCCAAAAAACTGAAGGAAGGACTGATCTGCGTAGAAGGCAAAGAAAGCTCAGTTTAGAAAGGCTCCAAGCCCCCCAAAGGCTCAGCTGTGCCTGGCCAGGCCGTACCTATGGAGCGGGAGTGGGTCAGCAGCTGGGCAATGTCCCGGTTGATTTTTCTGAGGTAATCCTGACACTTCTCCCACAATCCCCGGCGCATGCTTGATAATCCAGAGACAAACAGGAATGCCATTAACGGATTGTTCAGAAAGAGTGTGAAGAGGCTACCCCGCTGAGACTGATCTAAAAGGAAAAATAAATCAATAGACAAAGGGATACATTTGGCACATGAAACAGAAACGCCCGTCCCTGCCACACAACGAAGCCGCTCACCCGCTAAATTCCACGACAGAGGAGCTGCTCCTGTGTGTTAGTTACACCTTCTCTGGTGCAGGCCTGATCAACGACTTAATAAAGGCTTGCTGGAGACGTGCATTAACACCAAGACACCTTAACTGACTCTGCTCCCTTTCTGGGAGCAATAAAGCTGCCCAGAGTTGTAATAACCACCATCAGCCCACGCTGGGCTGGCCACTTCCTCAGCCCCTGTGTAGGAGAGCCTCTGCTCCCAGCTCTTGCTGGAGCCGTCTGCAGAAATGTCATCAGCGTTGGAACAAATTATTTACCACATACAATAGCTAAACTTCATCATACTACTTCATGGGTAACCTGATTGAGGGGCAACACAGCGGTGAAAAGCTGCCTTTTCCTAAGGAATCTACGGTCTCTTTGGGATGGATACAGGATGCAACTGCAGCTTGTTGGGAAATGCAATACTGCACATACCTTGTAATGCTTTTGGATATGCTGTTGGAGAAAGCAAGCACACCAATGGCTGTCCAAATAGGTTTGTGAAATTCTGTAACAGATAAGAATTTTGAAGTATTGATGGTCACTTTGCTTGCCTTAAATATTCAGCAAGTCAAGGGTACAAATCGTATTAATGACAGAAGACACTAATGCCCCTCACACAGCTCAGCATTGGCAATGAGCCTGACAAGTTCACTTACTCAGAGATCACAGCACAGAAGGAATATAACCAACTACATTTTAAAGGAATTACAATACTCTCATTTCATTGCTACTGATGGCAGACACTAATTTCATCGAAATATGGCTTTCAGTAGTAACACATTACTTGAAAATAAAAAATCATGTTCTGCAGTAAAAGTGAAAGCAATTGGGTTTATCATCTTCCCTCAAGACCAACTGAACTGCCCAGTCAAAACCATTTCTTTCCCCTTTTCTTTTTACCAGGAGGAGCTACGTCTGATGAAACAGGAGGGCCCAGAGAAAATCCTTAAAGTAAGTTTCCTTTAAAGCAAGTATGTCACAACCTTAACATCTGCTGTACTGAACCCTCATTTTACAGCACTCATTTCATGCCCCTTTCACCAGCACCTTAAATGTTGCCAAAGAGTTCAACTGCACAAGAATTTCTCCAGAACCTGAAATATCACCACTGTCCATTTTCACCAATATTTACCAGGTAACAGTCCTACTGTGTATCTGCCTGATGGTAAACAAATATCACAAAGGGAAAAAAAGCCAAAAATCATGCACACAACCTCATTAGCTGTCACCAGAACAGTTTTCTTAAAACTGAAGGCTTGCAAAGCTATAGAAAATGTGATTGTGTCTGCACCCCTTCAGAGCACAGACTCAAACCCTGCCTCCAGAGCATACACATATCTGCAGATTAGATTCTTATGACTGCAGTTTACAAGTGTAAGAGACACAACACCACTAGTATTTACTTGTGTAGAATCCTCAAGAAGTCATTTTTTTAATTCCTTTTGGCCTCTGCATAATTCAAATGAACTTTCCCTTCCAGACAGTATATTTCAGTTATATTGGTTTTACAGAATTAATTTCATCTAAATCTGCTAAATACTAGAGACAGAAATCTAGTCTAATCAAAATAAGACATTTCCCATCTCTGACAGAGAGCTGAGTAGTGCTAAAAACCCTTCTGGTTCATTAGGAGCCCAAAGAAGACTGCAAATGCTGGATACTAAGGTTTGCTCTCTAAGGAAGAAACAAAGACAAGTCCCTTGCAGCCAGTAACAAGAGGCCAGCCCAGGAACGGGTGAAAGAAACATTTCAAACTCCAGGAGTCACCCCAGACACTGCTGGTTTGAACTGTACACACACTGGCAAGGTTTTACCTTCCCCAGTAACTCGTATGCTCAGTACCATGAGCAGACTGACATGTTTCATTAATTCCACTGTGTGTCACTCAGTTACAGACCAGAGCAGCCACGCCACCAGTGAGAACAGCCCTGCAGCCCAAGAGCCCCCTGGGTCACTTGTGGGTCTCAGGCATGGCTGAGAGCACTCTGGACTCTGTTCCAGCAGAGGTTAAGCCAGGAAAACCTGCCCTGCAATCCAGATGTTGACAGGAGGTCTGGATGTGGAATGCCCTACCCTTCAGTGCATGGACAACTCCAAAAGGGATAAACCCCATTTTGTTTCAAAATGACTGTTTTTTTTGGTTCAGTGTTCAAGTTTTCCAACAGAAGTATTGCTGATTTTTACAGTGCATGTCATGTACATCTCCTTCCAAGAAAGAACTGCCCATCATCTCCAAAAGAAGTCACTTCACATTTAAGCTTTGCTAAGCTAAGTATTTATACCACATCACTGACAAAGGCCTTGCATTCTCAATGGCTGGAGGTTTTGGTTTGGTTTGGTTTTAAGACTTTGCATTTTACCAAGATCCTAGACAACCACGGCTACAGGAAGATAGGGATTTAAAAATATTATTTCATCCACATATGCAGTGGTAACCTTCAAGAACACACAGACAGCTATATTTAAATGGAAGTGTTAAAAAAAAAAATTCACGGCTTTCAGTAGATATGCTCGATTTGCAGTTATCTTCCACTTTCAGCTAAATATACAGGGGAGGAAGCTGTTCAAGTGCTGCTGATTTGACAAACTGGCAAGTCACTTCCTGGCAGGACTTACTTTCAGTCATCACCATTTAAGTCCTCCGGAGAGAGGGAGAGGACGGGGATGCGTGCAGGAGAGCAGGAACGGGCTGCAGAAAAAGATGTGTGAGCAGTTGCTGTTCCTGCCGGGACTGCTGGCACTGACATTTAAATGTCAGGATAGCTCCTGTCCTATCAGGAAGGATCAGAGCAGCCATGTGGAAAAAAAGTCAGTATTGACTTCAATTCCTCACGGGGTCGCAGAGAACCTCTTTGTTGATGCCAGCACTTGAGCCTCCAGACACATCCCAGCCCGCGGGGGGACAGTCACAGGACAGCTCTGCCAGGGCGCTCTGGGGACAAGGACCCAGCACAGCCACAGGCAGGAGTGTACAAGGGTTGGAAACACTGACCCTGAGAGCTCTGCCACAAACCTTCAGTGGAGAACAAAACAAGACACCTAAACCAGCCCCCTCACACACGTCTGCCTGTGTTCAGTGGCAAGAGATGAGGAAGGTGAATGTCGCTTCTGAAATGCTGAACAGATTTCTTTTTAGGTTCCTCACGGTTTTGCCCACACTATTCTGATCTGGGTCAGTGCTCCTAACAGCCACTTCTATAATCCTGTCCTGAAATACTTCCAAAGCTCACACTTCTGTGCTCCTTCCACACAGGCAGAGCTGGATGCTCTCCACCAGCTGTGCTGAACAGACTGGTGGGTTTTACACCCCTGTCAGTTCACTGCAGAACAAAGTAAGGAAAGTCAATGGAGGTTACAGAGTTGCTTACTGTGTGTCCACAAAACCTAAAGAAAACTTAATTATCAAATTTAAATGTAATACAAAAAGCAAATTCTACTGTAAACACTTGACATTATTCTCACAAGACCTGCACGTGGAAATCCATTGCCTCAAACAGGTCCTTTGCCCTAAGCTTTACACAGAACCCCAGTCTGTCCAGAGCTGGAATGCCTTGCTCTCTTACAGAGCTGATCCACTTGACATCTTTTAACAATTCTATCAGAGAGGAAGGTGGTACAAAAACCAAAACCAAACCAAAAACCTAACACAAGCCATACTTTTTTTCCCCTGAAAGAAAAGCAATCCCCCTGATGTTATACTGGAATGAATGTCAGGAAAGAGCATAGGGAAATAACTCCCTTCCAAATGCTCACTTTCTTAGAAAAACATCATTCCAGTTGTGTTTCCCTCCATTTAAATGGGGACGGGAATTCAAGAAAAAGCAGATTTGCTCTGAAACCAGTGTGGCAAACTTAAATAAAGCAGTGTTTAAAAATCCCTCTGAGATATATTACGCTACAACAAACTAAAGGCCCAACAGAGAGGCCAGATCATTACCTGGCTGTCAGGCAGGAGCTCCCTGGCTCAATACAGAACTATCCTGAATCACACTGACCACTGATTTAGTACCTCTCCTTGGCCAACACATGCCTTCAAAACAAACAGCACAGCCTGTGGACACTGAACAAGGCACAAGTTCCTCTGGCCACTAGACGTCCCTGTTCCTCCTCCGAAACGCAGCTGTGGATGTTCCTTTCCCTCACTGCACATAATGGAGCTATAAAAAGGAACACAGAAGAAGTGGCACTTTCCCCAGATATAGCACATTCTTATTACCCCATTCATGAATGAAATACATGTGTAATGCTCTCCAGATTCAACTGGCCACCACGAGTGCAATGCCTGCTTCTGTATTACCCGAACTGCAGATTCCCAGAGGTGATCTGGCATGGAGCAATTCTACTGTAAGTCCAGAGCACCCCAGGAAGGAGGCTCAGTGTCCAAGCAAACACCACTCTACAGTAACACTGGATGCTAATTTGAGGCTTGACACTTCCTTGGTTCAGACACTTTTCAGACACAGACACCCCGTGTTTTATAAGATCAGGCTCAATGCTTTGACTCCTTTCTGTTGCTTAAAAGCAACTGAATGTTGGATGACTGGAAAAAAGAAAAGCACATTAGTTATCTCCCACCCCCATGCACACACACCGAGATTTGTCTTTGGTATAACAAAACAAAAGTAAACCTCCCACCAGAGACCTTGGAAATCTTGAACCTTTTTTCCCTCCAGGAGGATTTATTACTTCCCAATGAGCGGCTGTTCATGTGCTTCTCCTTCTTGTTCCTATTCATAGGGTCAGATCCTGACTAGCATGCACAACCTCAAAAGAAAAGAAAGACTGAATACAAACTGTTTAAAAAAATAGCCTGTTAAAAGTGTAAGCTAACTAGGGGTTGGCACTGTATCCTACCACACGAGGAACTGCCTCCAAGGGCCTTACCTTGTAGGCGACGCTGTTGGAAGAATCCACGATGATGAACAGGGGCTTTCTGGTGAAAGGGTAGAGATCTCCAGGGTGAAGGCTGCAAAGAGAAAGGAACACCTCTGAAACTGCACAACTGTCTCAGCCACACAGTTGCCCACAGCCAGATAAAAAGCAGACAGATTTCCCATGCCCCAGTCCCCAGATTCATCCTCAGAGAGCAACTGCACTATTGTCTATAGTTGTCTATAATATGGGCTGTGGGACTTCTTACTAGTTCAGGAGATGTTTAACCTCTTGAAAACTCATCCACCACTGATCTGAAGCTTGCCAGTAATTAAGAACTCATATTAACTTACATAAGTAAGGCTGAAGTGTTTAAACAATCATTTAAAGCTGCACATTCCCTTCTAAGTGTTCAAGCCAATCCCCATTACGACGTCCTGCACCGAGGAGTTTGAACTCCAGGGGCATTGATGCATCTTCCTCTATTAAAGACAAGCTCTTGTGAATTTGCAGGTGTGCCCCAGGACACCCACCAGTGCATCTCCTTGTAGGACTGGTTGCGCTTGTGGATGGCGTCCCCGTTGATGATGTCCCGGTTACTGTTGGTCAGCACACCCCCAAAGTCGTACGGACCTTCACGTGGGAAAAGGAAGATAAAATCAGCAGGGGCAACTCACCCCTGGGAGACATTCAGTGATTACATACATGGAAGGGAGGAAGCAACAACAAATCCCAGAAAACTAAGGGGATCTGAGCTACTGCAGTTGTAAGGAGCGGGGAGAGGGATGTGGAGACTTCACTAACTGCATATCCCTTTTAATGCTTTTTTAGAAATTTCAGCATCTATCAAATAGAAGCGAGGAATGCAACTTCATAACTTCTAATTTCATTATTCACTATTTACCCACAAAACATTAATGCAAATGATCCAAATACTGGCTCTTGTTACACTATAGAGAAAAAAGATTAAAACCCATTACACATCTGATACAGGAAAATCAATACCTTTATAAAATTACTGTATGAGTTTACATATTCCAGATTCAGGATTTGATCAAAAAATAAGGCTAAATGAATCAAAAAGACTAAAAATACTACGGTCATTTGCAGCTCTAACACTGCGAAGGGGAGAAGAGAGAACTCAGAGCATGTTAAAGGGACAAAACAGCTTTAACCAGATTTCAAATCTGTAGCAAAGGTTTGTATTTCAAGATTTCAAAGTCAGAATTGACAAGTTTCACATGCACACGCCCTGGACATGTGTTCCCACTGTAAGCTGAATATTCTGCTAAATTTGCTAAACTGAGCTACCCCCTGAATGTCTGATGGAGAACAAAGACGAAAGCAATGGCTATAAAAAATATCAAATCCTACAAGATACCAGGAAATATTTCTGCCATTGGCATGGGTATGAAATGTCACTAACTTCATTAAAATAAAGTATTAGGGTTTCCTCATTCTGTCATACATTTGCAGACTTGGCTGACCCACATTTGGCCACCAAATGCAATTTTTTCAGGTTTGGATACAAGGCGCCTTTCCATTTAAGGGAAGCTTTGGGGATACAAAATCAGGAACAGAACAAACATTAATTTAGCACTGTTACAAACACCTCACATGGTCTGCCAAACACACGGCTTGCAGGCAATGCACAGTGCAACTTGCAGCTGCTCTCCCTTTTAATAAGGCAGAACTGTGTGCAGACCACACCACCTTATTAAAAGAATGCAGTTGTGGTGGATTCATTGGGTGAAAGCTGCACTCTGGCTGTGCAGCTCCTCAGGTGACTGAGCCTGGATGCCTCTGCCACAAGGTCTTAAGCTAAACAACACATGCAGAGAGGGGGACAAACCACAGGCTTCAGAGAACACACTTCAGTTAGGACCTATCACCAAGCTGCAGCAAGAAGTAAAATGTTAAAAGCATTTTAAAAAATCACTGCCACCATCCAAAGCTGACAGGGATTTTTTTTTTTTTTCCTTTTAACATTTTGAGAGCTCTATAAATCATGCACTGGGGAGGACAAAGCATGCATCTTATAAAGGAATGCAAGTCTCAAACAGATGAGGTTTTTACAATATTTAGGATGTTAAAAATGTTTATTTTTATTTTTTTTTTCTTGAATTATATAAACAGATCTTTGGACCACGTTTACTTCAGCCAACCAGTTTTCAGCTTTTACATTGCAGCTGCATCCAAATATTCTACTAGATTGAAAAGAACAGGAGGGTGAGGTGAGGGGAATTGTCAAAAATCATGAGAAGGGCTTGAATTGTCAGGTTAATGAGCGTGCAAATAGACCAGTCCCTGCAGCTGCTTGAGTCCTTTCACCACCCATGTCCTGGCCACACGTTCTCCTGGTGCCACTGAGCCATTTTATGAACTTTGTGCTGATGCATCAACTGAGCCATGTGGTCTTCAAAATTGGGAGGCTTTTAATACTTCAGATGCATCAAAATCTGGATGTGTCCTTTGAAAAGTTCTCAGGTTAATGCACACTAATTAAAACACAAAGATTTAATTATTGTTTGTGGAAAATACAGGCTATCTTACTAAGTAGACAGGAGAATCGAATTGACTTGTCCTTTAAAAGGAGCTTTGTGACATCTTTCTTGGTCACTTGTCCTGGAACATAAAGAGAATTCAAGCCCTGTTCATGACAGGGAGCATTCCTTTATTGTACCTTCACTATCCGAACGACCTGATGGGAACACGCCCGTGGCAGACAGGTAAATCAGCAGCACGCTGTTGGCAGGCAGCTCCTGGAATGCAAACAAGGGGACCAGTGGCAAGGGAAGAAAGGTACAAGGTTATTTTAATACTGAAGCATCACACACTGTCATTATAATTGTGCTACTCCTGCTTCTGGCTCCCCTCCACTCTGCTCTTGGTACGTGGGTTTGCCCTGCCCCACCACATATACCCCTTCCAACAGACCAAAAGTGTCACCTGATGAAATGTCTGTAACCTTTCTCCACACAAACCTCTAGGCTGATATCACAGCTCCAAGCAGCACTGAGAAAGCATCTGCTTCCACACAGACACTTTTAATATCTATCCATATGTGAGGATCTTCAAGATATGGAACCCAGAAGGTGCCAAGATCCATGCAGACCCCAACTCCCAAACAATTCACAAAGGAAGCTTTGTTTACAGCTCAAATGGGACACAGGACTGGAGAGTCAGTAGTTATACAGTGCTCGAGAGCAACAATCTCCTGATGCACTCCCTGATTTTGGTTTGTGCTTGGCATGCTATGAAACGAAACAATACTCTTAAGATTCTTCTATTCTCCAGATCAGTGGAGATCCACATTTCACTCAGTCTCACAAACAGTCCTGGATCTTTTTTTTATTACAAATGAATTCACCAATTTCACAAACCTTAAATGATGCTGCTAAAAATGTATATAGCTGGCTAAAAGTTGGTTTGTAAAGCAGGTATTTATGGGGGTTTTCCCGCCTGGCTGGTTTCTCTGTTGACTCCTGTTAAAAGAAAGAAACAAAATACTACTCAAAAACCCCCAACAATCAGACATTATCAAAGCAGTTTCATAACCCTCTAAATTTCTGCTTATTAGAATGCTCATCTCCAACACACTGCCCACACAAATGGTCTGCCCATACTGCACTCCCTACTGCACAGTAGAGCAAGATGCACAGTATTCAAACCAGAACTTTGTATTATCCCTCACTGAAACTTGTGAACTAAAGCTTTCTTACTCTCTCAAGTATCACCCAAGAAATGAGTGACAAAATTCACACTTCATCTCAATTAAATAAATTAAAAATCTTCATATTTTCTTCTGGCCCCAGATAGAACACTTGATGCTTTCTCTGAAGGGGACATTTAACTTTCACATGACTTAGTAATTGATGAGTCCATGGGTTTGAGTTACACCACCTTTACTAACCTGCTCTGCACACTGAAAGAGTACACTACTTAAAACCAGTCAATCATACAAAAAACCCAGTTGTGTTGCCAGGTTTGTTACTGAAGTGGAACTCACCTGCATTCCAGGTTTGTTCATTTGTGATGCCAAGTTCATGGGTTCCCTCTCCAGGGCTTGCAGCATTCGGAACATGTCAATTGTTAATTCACTGAACTTGACCTGTAAGAGAGTCACACAGTTTATTCTGCCAGATCATTTTTAGAGAGAATTTTTGGGAACCCTCTTCCTCTTGCTACCACTTGCGACCACCACAATAAAAATATTTCAATGTTCTCCTCTGCTGGAATCTCTGTTGTATAAGAAGGGATGTCATGGGGGGGACTCCAAAGATGCAAACCCAGGTGCCCAGAATTTCCTTTACCTGGTTGTTGCAGTTCCCAATAATGAGTGCATCTGCAAGAGCAAGCTGTCCCACTATCATGCCCTGCTCCAGCAACGGAGCTCCCGTCTCAGAAAGCCTGTTAGAGGTGATTACAATGGTGTTGTCATCATTTAAAACCATGACAGGGTCTGCCTAAAAAAAGCAACCAGAATAAATCAAGAATTCAGGAAAGCATACAGATGTGCAGTCAGAGAGAAGTCCACAGGTCTCAGCACTTACAATAAACATTTCACAAATGAGGCAGATTTTTTAAATTACTTTGCCATACATGTATTTATATATTTGTATGCAGGCTACAGGGTAAAGCCCTCCCACCTGGAGAATCAGAGTTCTTAGGGACTGTGAGAAATACATGGGAGAAGCACATGAAGGTACAGCAAAGAGAAAAGCATACTGCCTCCAGTGACACGGACCTTGCTATACCTGAGGAGTCAAATGCCATCAACAACCTTACAAATTAATGCAGAATAAACTAACTATTCCTACATTCATAATAATTTTAGTTTGCCTTTTTTAGCTTGCCTTCCCTTTGTAGAAATGAACAGCAAAGGAGGAGAGTGAATGATAATGCTGCCACCCATTCTGGCAATATTTAAATATTCCTGTGAACACGTGTCAGTGATTCATGGGACAGGCATACTGTCCCTGCACTGGCACACCTGCTGCCCTCACAGATGTGGTGATACAGGAACACTTCCATCAACAAGACAGAAAACTCTGGAACAATTAATTACAGGGGATGGTATTCTAACCTCAATAAATGCTGCCACTTCCTGAAGAACCAGGTTCCACTCCACCTGATCTTCAGTATTGAAACGATGCGTGTAGTCTTCAATTTCATCTGACAGCTCCTGATGTAAACAGTTCAGAGACAGACACAGTCAGTCCTAAAACCAGACTTTAACAGGCAGTCAGTAACCTTGCATTTGGTTAGCTGTGCTGGCCTTTAAGAATAATAAATAAATAAATTCCTCGAGAACATATGCAGCACACTCCTGACTAACATGCCAGCCAAAACGCGCTCCCTCAGCACACAGAATGCCAACGTTACACCGAGTTCTGGCAATGCAAATTGTCTTTTACGTAGGTCCAAATGCAAAGAGTATCTGGAGTTAAGTATAATTATCCCACTCACAGCTATGTCACTGGTTATTACCATAAGCTATGGATACCAAGGACTCAAATTTCAGCTTGCAAGTAACTTTAAATACCTTGAGGAAGGGGATGGTGTGGCTGGTTTAGCTGTGCTAAGCTCAGCTTGCAGTTCAAGGGAGCTGTGACACAGACAGCAATGCAACCTACACAAAGCTGTCAAGCCCAGGAACTGCTCGAAGCGGGGTTGTCAGAGGGGCTGGGAAGCATATGCTGTGGGGAGCAGCCTGCTGTTCCTTTGCTGCACTTCCAGGGCACCTCCCTGTCTGGGCTGCAGCTATTGGAATCTTTTTACTTGCTGTTCAAACAGTGCTACCAAACCATTTGATCTTAAAGTGTCATTATTAAATGTCTGAATCACAGAAGGTATTCCCTGTGTTGGATGTCAGAACAGAAAAGCAAGGATCAGCTACCTCCCACCCCTCAGCACCTTTATCCTGATTTTGGCATACCTTCACAAGGTCCTTTACAACATCCATCTTGTTGAGCAGGAGACAAACCACTATAAACCTTGCATAGTAACGCAGCTTCTTAACCACTAGTTCAGGCCTAGACACAACAAAAAAAAAAAAACACAGCCAAATTTGAGATTAAAATAGAGGTAGGCAGCAGGGGTAAGGGAGAGGAGGAGTTCAAAACCAGAGCAGGGCTGAACACTTGCAGATTAAGAGTTCTGACTGAACTCTTGTGGTGATGAATAGCCACCTGGCTGCTTGGAGGTTTAGTTAAAATTGAGTACAGGGACATAAAATATAATTTAAGAAAGCCACAGCCTCCTTCCGTGACAAGGGCATGGGAGTCAGATATCATGGTGGCTCTTCAAACCTTGCTGTACTGCAGTAGGAGCTGCTGTTCCCCTGAAAGGTCTGATGAGAATCAAATAGATTCCTCTGCTTCAGCCCAGCTGGCCCATCTTCCACCCACAGCATGCCAGCTCCCAGCACTGATACTGCTCAGGATTTAAAATGACAAAACTTTGGGGCTAACAGCCTTCTAACCAGGACCAGGTAACAGAATATTATTCCAGTCATCCAGCAAAGCTCTTATTTATCCTGAATTTTTCAATCATGGCAGGAGGATAAAAAAGAAACCTCCTTGAACATCATGGATTTTATCCTAGTTATGCTCCTACCGTTTATAGCTCCTTGCTGCTTGCACACACCTTTCTAGTCTTGAATAAACAAGGGCCTCCTTGCAGACATACCTGTCTTCTTTGTTGACTTGGGAGTAGTATGACCTCTGCCTAATGGCTGAGTAGAAGGAGAACGCCTCGTTGAGATAGCTGGTTTCCGAGGTGCGCAGGCTGCGGGGAACACGGGCGTCAGCTCTCTGCCTCGGGGGGAACATGCCAAACCCTCCCTCCTGCCCCTCAGCCTCCCTGGGCATCCATGGCAGAGCCCCCTCCTCAAGGGGCACCGTGTGAGAGCCACACTCTCGCTCTGGGAAGGCACATGTCAGAGCTTGGATCCCATTTCAGGTAACAATCAAAGCTGCCCATCCTGCACCATGGGGTCACTGAACAGTTTAAAGGAACACTGAGCTCCCAAGCTTGTAAGTCACACTTTTGCACAACATTCCAATGCAGCACGCATGGAAGACACTTTGGAGGCAGGAGCAAAGTCCTTGGGCAGGACCAGTGTGAGCAGCAATGTGGCACCAGGCTCACAGGGGCCTTTCCCTGCAGTCCCCAGGGCCCTCATTCAGAAACAGGCATCGTGACTCAGCCCAGTCACTGATTCCTCCTGACTGAGCATCCACACGTTTGGCATGCAGCTGCCACTAGCCCTGCATTGCCCACTGAATCCTCTTCTGTGCTTACTTACTAATAATGGTAATAGAGCTGCCCAATCTTGGAAGCAATTTCCCCAATTTGCCACCTCTTCAACCCATACCGATTGTCCAATACTTGTCTATGTCGCAGGAGAGAAAAGAAAGATTAAAAGGATTCCCAGATTTCCCAGAACATCCCACCAGACAAGACAAAGAGCCATTGCAGGGCCAAATTCAGCTTTCATTACTGGTGTAGCACTGCCAGCAGCAGCCCCTCACAGAGCCAACAGCACACACACCCCACAACAAGGGCCATTTATCTTGCATGAACTTGCCAGAACCAGACATAAGCGTGTTGCACAAAATACACACAACAAAAGGTCACAACTTCCCAGGAGAACACTCAGACTAGGCAGCCAGAGGAAGGTGTGAAGGATCAGAGCCCACGCTGCAGCAAGAGACTTCACACCATTCCAGACTCTGCTCTGCAGAATCCATCACCTCCTCAGTAAGAAATTAAAGCACCACACACTCAGGTAGAGCAAAAGGGTTTGTTAAAAAAGTCACACTGAACACTCTGCAACATTTTAATTCAATAGACTGTGAGCACTGCAGGAAGTGGCTGTTCCCTCTCTTCATGCTTGAACAACACAGTGAAATCTCAATCTTAGCTGGGGCCCTGGGCATTCCAGAGATTAAAGCTGCACTTAAACCCACACAACGCATCTGCCTACAACATTTCCTTACCGGTGCTGCTGTTGGAACTTCCAGAGTTTGGTGTAAACATCAAATGTTCGCCCAAAATAGGATTGCCACTGCTTCTGCCCATACTGAGGTAAATCCCTGCAAGAGACAGTGACAAAAGCAGAATTAGAAAGCAGAATCCAGTCAGCTCAACATGACAGGAGCATGTCTGTGTCAAAGTCAGAACTGCTTTGTTCAGAATTCACTTGACATACTTTAGAATTCTGCCAGAACTACAAGAACCACGATTGCCAGAGTTTCTCAAAACCTGTTGTTACTGGATCTCTCCAAATAGGAAACAATCATGTTCTTACGTGCAACAGGTGTTTGAAAACATCTTACATTTTTGCTAAAAGAGAAATAATTTTATGGTTATATGTACAGAAAGACAAACTGGACTCTTAAAATATCACAATACAGAAAAACCCAATGGAAATTAGTTAATTTAGACTCGTAATATTTATTGTTACTCATTAAGGAAGCTATCTCTTACAAACAGATAAGGCTGTGTTTCAGAAACAGTCAGGCCAGGCCAGGTCAGGCCAGCAGATGGATGCTCACAGTTAACATTCACTGGGTTCTGTTACACCATCACCACATTTGTCACCCTCCAGCTCACAGTTGGTGACATGACACAACCTGAGAACTTCTCCTCTTTTCCTGTCAGTCTCCAGTGCTACAAGGTGAGTCAGCCAACCCAGTTCAGTTCTTCTCTCCCACCTCCCCTCAATTTCCATGCTGTGGTATATTTCCACCCCACAAGGATGATATATTCCTAAGGATTTTGGCTTTAAAGGTTTGTGCTCTCAACCTTCACTCCTCCTATCTCCTGTGAGTGACCCAAACCTTGGAACAAACTCAACAGAGCAGACCAAACCCGAGTCCACTGAGCACATGTTCCCTACACAAATACACCAAAGCTCATTCAAAGGAGGTGCACAACTCCACAAGTGGAAGTAGAACAGCTTTTCCAAGACAGAATCCTCTCCCATTTGATCCAAGACTGATTTCCATAAGGAATGCTCTCTCAAAGCACTGTGCTCGTCCATGCACCACCTTCAGCAGACAGAAAAGCAGCACATTCCCCTTCCAAGCCTGGAGGGCAGAGACCAAGGGAAGCACCACCTTTAGGAAACCTTGCCGTGTCCTCTGAAGGAATCAGAGAAGCAGAGCAGTACACACCATTTCAGAGCTGCATTCTGGCCTGTTTCTGCTCACTGTAATTGCTTTAACAGCACCCGAGGTAGGAAAGGAAATTAATATTCCTCTGCTCATCAGCCAACTGTACTTCCCACACAGCTTGAAGGGACCTAGCTCAGCTACTACAAGTAAAATGAATCCCTTACCAGCTACAGCTCTTACCAGCCTGGAAAAGCATTCCAGTACTTGGTGCTGATATTCCATGAAGATGCCAAGGAATCTGGACAGGATTTACCAAATTAAAAAACAAAAAAATCCCTTCAAACTTCCAATTGGCTGCTCAAAATCTTGCAACGTATGTTGGTGTAGCAAGGGGTAAATAGGAATATAAATATGTGCTTCAGGGTACCAACATCTTCATTCACACACAGCTTCATACAAACACATGCAAATTCAAAGCATTTTCTACAAGGAACAATTCATCACCTTCTCTTGTTGCAATAGATGTAAACATTTTAGCTAAACAAAAGAAGCTAAGGCACTGTCCAAACACACACCCAAAATACAGCACAGACCTCAACGCAGCAAGAGGTAGCTTTAATTTAATTAGCACATCCACAAGATTCAATGTTAAAGTATATTAAAATATATATATATAAATACAAAACACTAAAATGGGTTATTTTTTAAAAGATTATACAAATCAAAGTTCCCTGGCACTAACTTACAGAACGACTGAACTAACAAGTTGACTTGAAGAACCCTAACCCAAGAAAACACCCTTCTCTCAAACACCAGCACCAACTAAGAAATAAGCAGGTAATGATGGGCTGCTGATGCTCATGCATCTATCCCCCATCAGTGAGCTAATTAACACACTCTCTAAACCTCACCTGTCACCTCCCCACTGCACAAGCCCAAACATCCTAACACGGCCTAAACACAAAGCCCAGCTCAACTCACTGCGCTGCGTTAGATGTGAGTATCTGGACATCAGCGGTGTTGTGAGAAGCCTCTGTTAGCACAGTGCCCGTGGGTCTGGCCACTGCTGGGTGTCCACACGGATATTCCTCAAGCAGCCTGCTCACCTAATTGCAGCTGGCATAGCTGCACAATACCACGGATTCCTCGGCTCCCCGGGGAACGGGAAGGATCTCCATGGAAACAGACAGCAGCACTTGTTCTTTTGATACTATTCTGACATGGCTGTAATAAAACTTCATTTATGACAATACATTAGTGTGGTTTCACTACAGCTTTTCGCAGACAAGAGCTGCCCTTCCTGCCATCCCTCCGCTGCTCTGTGCTGAGCATCACACATGCTGCTCCCATGAACCGAGAAATTTTGCCTTTTGCCAATGGATGCAGAAGCCAAAAAGGACATTTAGTGCAGTTTTTAATAGAACATGGGGACGTGCATTATTTGGTGAGAAATAGCCCAAAAGAATCCCAAAGCCTCGGCTGACTGCAGAGCAGGCTTTTAACACAGCTCCTCCCACCAAAGGAGACAGGGAATACAGGACCCAGCAGCAGTTATACACCCAACCTGAGAGCTCAAGGCCCATGTCACAGCAAGACTTCTGGCTACTTCCAGACCTACAGAAGGACACCAGAGCCGTGAGGAGAGACAAAGGCAGCAGGTTTTCCTGTGGGGTGTGCCCAGCTCAGGCTGCTGAACACCACTACAGGAGGGATAAAGGGGCAACCAAATGAATCCAAATGCAGAGGAGGGACTGGAGATTCGATTTAGGACAGTACAATAGCCTGCAACAACAAGTGGAAACCATTTCCAATTTCTTGGCTTTTAAAACACTCTAAATGGGACGTGAAGACGCAAAATCTGATGTTCTAGAAGGACGGGTTTCCCACACTGGGCACAGAAGACTGGTTGGTTCTCTTGCTGCACTAGTGTGGCTGGTGGATAAATCTCACAGACAGTCCAGAATTTTATCCAGTTCTTGCTGTACTCTTTGTCTCCACAAAGACCAGCACTACTTATGTGCTCATAATTAATTCTCTGTCAGGAGTTCATTTCAGCCATGCTGCCAGATAATACTGGCTGAAACCCAATTAAAGGTGCTGAGGTGTGCTTGGCCAGCGCCACATGGAAGTTGTCACACAGGGACATTAAAGGTGTTGAGAAAGTCCTGGAGACTCAGCAGTACGCTTCAAAGAGGAAGGCTGCAATGACTGTAAGTTTAACATTCAAAGCTTTAAATACATTCACAGTTTTGACAGGTGATAAAAAGAGGCAATTTCCTTTTATGTTCATGGGCTTGTAGTAGTTACAGGCTCCTATTCCCAGAACCCGAGCAGCAGTGGGATAAAAGTGCTGTGGCACAGAGCCAGCAGGTACCCCCTGAGCCTCCTCTGCTCCACGCTGAGCTTCCCCAGCTCCCTCTGCTGCTCCTGGTGTTCCAGACCTTTCCCCAGCTTTGTTCCCATCCCTGGACACGCTCCAGCCCCTCAGTGTGTCTCTTGCCATGAGGGGCCCAGAACAGGACAAGTTGCCTCACCAGTGCCCAGTTCAAGGAGACAATCACTTCCCTAAAATATAGTTGCAGAAAGTCTTTTAATTCCTTGAACTTTCAGGCTTCTTTGTGATGCTGAACACATTTAAGCACTTTTTGACATTTAAAAGAAAAAAATACCAGTGACAATACACCATGACAAACTGCTTCCTTACACCCTCCCTCTCTGCAGCCTTTTTCAAGAAAAAAGGCAAGTGGGAGTGGGGAAAGGGGAGAAGAGAACCATTGCAACATACTTCATTAGCAGTTTATCCTAACTTATAGCCCAGGGTGGAGACTGTGGAAAGACACCCCCCCTGGGTTATCCTGGCAGGCATGGCCACAGGAGATGCTATCACTGGGAGCACGAGCACAAAGTACACTTTCGAGCAGCAACCTTGGCAGACCATCATATGTTTTCCTCAAATGCTGTATTTGGCATCTGTATTGGGAAGAGAGGAAGGAAATGCTACTGAAACAAAGACGTGGCAGGCTGAGCCCTTGCAATTTTTGGCAGCAGCAACAGCTAAGCAGCTGCCAACACAGCTATAGGCTCAGCTCCCTGTAGCTGAAGTGCCCAGAGGAGGTTTTGGGAAAGAAATCATTGCTCTCCTCTCCCTCCCCCATCACTTCTTTTCTATGAAGTGTGGTAGGGGCAAGAGGATAGCACAAAACGCAGCAGAAAAGGTCGTCATCATCTTCAAAACAGAAGGTATCAGGCATGAATCAAATGCATTTATTATGCTGGAGGGAAAAACAAGCAACTGGACTAAGAATTGGGATGTTTGCCAAGACATTTCTAGGTGAACTCCCCAGAGAACAAGCACTAACAGAGCAGATACCTGAGAATTATAATGTTGCTGTATGCTGTCATTATGCCCATGGGAATCACAGGTCTTAGAGGTGAAATGGTGGTCAAGTGTAAGAAGGAACTGTGCCAGGTTACAGTAAGGACAGAGGCAGGTTCCCATTCTGCAAAGTTCCTATTTTCACTCAGCAGAACTGGCTGCTTAATCCCATCTCTCTTTTTATTTGTCATACTTCATCCAAAGGTATTTTCCATTTTCTTTTCATTTAGCTGGACAAGTTTCTTTCCGGAAAAGTACCATGGATATACTGAGAAACTCCATCTCTCATCTCGAAATCTGATAAAGCACCACCTCCCTCCCTGGCCAAAGGAGAGACAGAATGGCTGGAGGTTCCCTGCCACCTCTTTGGCCTGAACTGGAGCAGCAGGCTGAACATGAACTCTGTTCATTTGTGCTCTTCAGTGACTTAGGCCAAAAGTTCAAGCAAAATCTATCAGAAAGCCAGTGTAATGTCACATACAGTCCTGGAAATCCTGGTCTCAAGATCTCAGTCCTTTTGCTTTAGACTGTCCATCAGAGGGGGTCAAACACAATCTCCAAGAACTCCTCGTCTCTACTGCCCATTTGCCATTCAGATGTTGGAGCACAAAATGTTTGTTTTGGATTTGGTAATCGACTTCTAAAGCACATGAAAGGATTATCAATAGCGGGGGGCGGAGGAATTAAAAGCATCTTTGCTAACCATCTGTGTTTGACTAACAGCAAGCTATAAGGGCCCAAACATACAGCATTACTCAGAGACCAGTAAGAGGCTGAACTGCCAACCAGATAGGAGCTCAAACCCCTGTTACTTAAGAGACTCTACAGCAAAGCTTAGAAATAAAGCAGCTTTGCATACATGCTGTTTAACTCAGCATACATTGACATAAACAGGATATCCATATTACTGCCCAAACGTATATCCCCCTGCAGACAAACCAGGCAGACTTTCCAGCTGTTGTTGCAGCTGCTTAGTAGATAAATGTAGATTTTACCTTTCTCCACAGTTCAGATTAAGCACTTGTTTCACCAGACACACACAGGGCACGGTTTCGATGTTTCTGTTTATCGCTTCCTAAATTTCTTCCCCAAAGATATTCCCTCTGCTCCTTTCCTCCCACCCAGACCAATCCTCCTCGTTCCTTTCTTTTCCCACAGAGACAGAAGTGGTTTGGATTTGCATGCTGTGGACTGCACACAGTCACACTAATCCTTAACTGTGGCCTTCAAACACACCACTTCAGCAACAATCCCCTCAATTTCATGGGATTTCCAACTTCTAGTTTGCTATTAACTGTAACCTCTGCTCCTACATTCTTACATACATGGTCCAAAAGTACCCATACAGAGGTGGATTGTTCTCTCCTAAACAAACTTACTGGGTTTGGGTTTGAAATGTACAACCCACTTCAGCATCACACCCTGCAGTGTGTGTTCCAAGGCTTTTCTGAAGGAATACTGTCACAAATCCACTCACCTTAAGCCATTGAAGAGCTGCTTAGATTTATCCAATAAGTAGCAAAAGTCTGTCACCGTTTTTCTCTCTGCTTGAGGAATATCATCTTCAGCTCCCCCTGATGACATGATTTCTTTTAGGGCAAGCTCAGTCCTATGAAGAAAAAAATAGCCATGTTACTCAAAAATCAAGGGCTGCTATGAACTCATCCAGACTGAGATGCACGTTCAGTTCCATGGGGATGTAACACAGAGCATGCAGGTCTCCACAGGTTACTCTTCTCAAGACTCATTAAAAAAAACCAGCTGAGAATCAAGGCATGGGACTAATTATTGCACAATGCACGAGTTAACAGAGTAAAATTAAAAGTAACATAAAGAAAATATTTTAAATAAAATAACTCTGAGGACTGTCTTCACAAACACAAAGCTGACAATGAAAGGACTGTAGCACAAACAGCACTTGGGTTTCACACTTGGACAAAGAAATCCTCTCCAAATTTGCCTTTTGCAGAGGTATTTATCCTGCAGCTGTATTTAGAGACCAGCCTCAGTTCTCTTTACATTTCATTTTCTTCTGTAACTGCTGAAAACTGTAGCTCAATAGCTCCTATTGCTAAAACAAGGCAAATTTAGCCAGAATGCTAAAAAGTACCCTACCATCCTTCCTCTCTGCATCCTCGTGACTGTTTAACTCCATGGCCTGCATTACCCACAATCATACCTGCAGATTCATTTCTATTCTTCATATGAGTTAAATGTTATATTGTACAATAATCACCAGAGTGAAAAACTAAGATATAATGTAGATAATTGTCATATTGGGCAAGCAAGGGAATATGAAAGCTTACAGAGGCAGAGGCTGGAAATGGCTGCTACGTCTTCAGCTCTGCCATGCTCAGGATTTTTGTGCAAGATAACCACACCTCTAACTGGCCACAAGTAGAGTTTTTACTTCCAGCAGCTTCTCTACTAGTTCTAGTAAGTGTATCTGTTAAGCAACAAGTTTCTATTTGTGCAGCAGCTCTGTTTGGATGCTGTTTGCACAATTACCTCCATGTCCCAGTCCACACCAGCAAATGGCAAAGCTCACTCTTTCCAGCCATCGGGAAGCACCCAGAAGCATCTTTCAGCAACTATCACAAAAAAATTCCTTCACAGTAACTAAAGAGGCTTCAGAAATGCTTTCCTGAACAAATACTGCATGCCTAACAAATGCAGGAGAAACAAATGCAGTTTCAACCCAGCTTTTGGGGTAAGTTAGAGGGCTATCCTGCCAACCAAGCAGTCTCATGATTTCCCAGTTTAGACAAGATGCAGCCCACACAGATTTGTTTTTACACACCCCGTGACAGTGCACCAGAGCACCAGTGCAAGGCCACGGGGGCACTGCACAAACCACTTGTTGAAGAGCTCCAGAAAAAGGTAAAAAGTGTCTCTGTATTGTCAGGTAACTGCAATATGGTGCCAGAGTCCAAAACATTCCACCCAGATGTCACAAGCTTTGGCATGAGCCTGGCAAGAAGGGCGTGAAGACTGTGAAGCACCAGCCTGTGTCTGAAACCTCACAGGCACACTCACATTTACACAGCACAGAACAAACAACACCAAGTACTTAAAGTTCCAACATATGAGACTGAAGTGAACAGTGAGACCTAAAAAACAGATGTGGCCAGGAGGTGATGCAGGAATTTCAGGAAGAGGGACAATACCCCAGGTCCTGTGTGCTCCACAGCAAGGGTGACCTAAATCCTGCAGCGAGCCCGTAGGTCCTGCGCTCCACCGTGGTAGTCCAGGCACTCCAGAGCAGCTTCAGACACATTGGCAAAAATTGAGGAGCTTGCTTGAGTTGCAAAGCATGTTTCATACAATCTAGATATCAGTCTTTCAATTTCATGGCAGTGAATTTTATTTTACACTACCCTTAAGTTACGCTACCCAACAACCCCGACCGCTGCCAACGTACCCTGTGTTAGCCCTGGCACAGGCAGGTAAAACCAACCAGCCTTTGGGTTGTTTTCTAAAACCAGGGAGTTCTCACACGCAAGGAGTTCACCAGACCCACTGTGAAGAGGCCATTTATGCAATCACTAAAAGACACACAAGAAAATCCAGAGCCTGCCAATGTGAAAGGTGTCTGAAGGCAAGAAAAATAGGTGAAGCTGGCTTTTCCAGCTTCCAGAGAGGGAAAATAAAATTAGTTATCTCATGCACTGGTCTTGGCTTCTCATGCTCTGGAGGGGGTGGTATTTGGTGCTGTACAAAGGAAGAGCTACTATCAGGAGCAGCTCGGGAGAGGAGGAGGTGCTCCTGCACTAAGGACTGTGTTGTAATGCAGCAGCAGTACAGACAGGAGGGAGAATTATTATTAGAACAGCAAGTGGGCACAGTAAAGGGAGGAATACAGCTCCTGACATGGCCCTTTCCTAAGGGACTGCTCAGCTCCAAATGAACAATATAAATAAAAAGCAACCAGGAGCACATCCACAACAGGGACCTCTCCTTCCTTTTGATACTAGGAGTTATCACATGGATTTGTGCTCATCTGCAGACAGACAGTTCTCCCAGTTTTGACAGCCCAGCTATAGCAGGAATATCACTTACTTAATTCCTTGTTCCCTGTTTGATGCTTTTTGCTTTCTTTCATGCAAAAGAAACTGTCGGGCTGTTTTGCATGACAATTTTTCTTAAGTAACGCATTAAAAAAAATGTTCTCCGGAGTCTGCAGAAGGAGACACTGAAACATTGGTTTAAAAGACTGTAAGAATAAGTCAGAAAATGGTGGCTTCCAGCAGAACTTATTATTCTCTCAAAGATTTTGCCAACTCCTCAGGCCATACAAGGCAGAAAACCCGTGCTAGCCAAGTCCACACTTGGTGTGCCAGGTTCTTCCCTACAAGCTCTCAGAACACACAATTCCAGGTTTGCTTCCTGCAATACATTATTGGACTTTACAAATTAATCCCACTGCAGCACCCAGGGTAGCAGAGCTTCACAGACATCCCAGAGGATGGCAGGTAAAGCTGGAGCTGAAGGGCAGTGGGAGGAGGGATACAGGACAGGGATAGAGGTTTCATGGTGCTGGCCAGTATTTTTAAAGTCAGATGTCACTTACATCACACACGTCTCCACTTCCCTGTGGTTTGCTGTCTTTTGGCTAAGGTTTTCCAGGCTTAGCTGGAAGGGAAAAAGAGTGCTGAAGTTACTGGTATGCACTCCCCACTGGCCCTGCCCTGGGATTCAGGCCTGTGAGCCGTGAGGGAACGCTCTGGGCCAGGGAAATCAAGCTGACAATGCAAGTCCAGCATGGATATGTTCAATAAGTGCATTACATCCTCTTAGATTTGCTACGTAGCCAGGACCACTGTAAGCTGCCACTCAGCTTCCTGCTGGAAGGGGAGGGTCAGAACTCCCCACCCAACCTGCAGGAGCAAATAAAACCTCACACACTGAAGGGGCAGCCACGGTGTAACCAGAGGGCACAGGAGGCTGTCAGGGCTCTAAGCTCATTTATCAGCGAGGACAGGCAGAATCAGGAGCAGTTTCCTGGAGCTGCACGGCAGTCAGCTGGACGTGGCACAGAGCACTTGTACAACCCAACTGCCTTTCTTTCAGCCATCACTTCTTCTCAGTTATGGAATCTGCACTGGTTTTCAAATGCTTCCCGCTTAGAAGCACAAGTGGTAACTAAAAACCAAAAGCAAACACACTTTGTTCGTTTATCTTGTTGACACGGGATCTTCCCCAAACTAAGACGTTCCTAGAACTGCTCTCTGCAGAAACCAATGGTGGAAAACACATTCCAGTCTATCAGGATTTTAAAGCTGTCAAACCTTGAGTCAGAGACCAGCTCTCTTTCCACTTTTCATCCTGACACATCTCCCACAGCATCACTGCCAAAAGGGGATGTGACACAAAGCCAGACGCCCAGCTGGTATCTATTTCTTATCTGCAAATTAACAACACGGATAAAACTAAGCTCCTGATGGCTCATGCACAAAGCCTGGAACCATCATGTCCCAAAACTCTATCCAAAACCAGCTGATCTTACCTTCACCAAGCAGGATGGCCACCTTGACTCCCTGTTTGCCTGTCCTTTTCTTCTGCAGACTGGCACACTCGTGTCTCATGTTTCCTTTCAACGCTATACTGCACGTTTTGGGAAAACCATCTGTGTGTTTCCATGTGATCTGCTCAGAGTGCTAGTCCTGACAGAGCCTCAGACAACACAAAATGCATCAGAAACCGAATTCATTCCTCCTGCCAGAATACCTAACTCTCCATCAAGAGCCACTGCCCTCAAGTTCCCAAGACACCACTCGGTTCTGCCCAAGAAACACTGAAATAAATAATTAGCAATTCCCCCAGACAGGCACTGAAAACCTCAAAGCCTCCTAGAGTCAGGAATTCAGAGGGAATGGCAATGAGCAGTTATACATCAAACCATTTTTCTTCATAAAATGCAGGCAGAGAAGGAAGGATTTCTATATTATTCCAAGGGTTTTAGTAAAATTTGGAACCAATAACAGACGTTCCTCACCCCAACCACTGCTCACCTCAGGGCACGTCTGCACTGCAGTGGCTGCAGCTCGTCCAGACACATCCAGCTCCTTTTCCAGCAGCTCGTTGGATGCTGCAGGAGGCATCTGGGAGCAGGCTGAGCCCACACCTGAGCTCCTGGCAAGGCTCAGTCCCGGGGGACAGCAATGCCCAGGGCCAGAACTACCGGAGCCTTTGTGTCCCAGCTCTGTGCACACGGGCTGCACAAGGGAAAGGACACGGCCTGGGATCTGGGGACACTTCTGTCTGAATGCCACAAGGATAAGCAACTTTAAGGTAAGAAACAGAAACAAGTAGCTGTTGCATCTAACTGATAATGCTGGTCAAATCATGTTCCCTCTGCCTGGATGTTTGCTTACTTCAAAGGACACTGAGGAGAAATTAATTACAAGGGTGAAAGCCTGATTTCATATACAGATTGGCTGACAAAATCACCTGCAAATACACCTAGGTCTAGCAACTACCTCCTATTGGGAATTCTCAAAAAAACTGGTTTTCCTACTAAAGTACATATTTTTACAGCTAACTTGCAAAAATACTGCTACCTCTGAAGATCAGGCGAGAGGGAAGTCGCTTTAAAAAAATAATAAAAAGACACAAGCCCCAGTGAGCCTGTGTATGAAGAGACCCACACTTTGTGCACCAGCAGCTGCTCCTACAGGGACAAGGGAGCTGGTCCCACATCGACCTGGATTGATCCTTCCCATGCCAATAAACCCAGCTCTCCCCAGCACAGGGAAAGCTTCCACTGCCCCGGGGCTCCACACGTCCTGAGGGCCTGGCCAGATGCTGCCTACAACACAACAACTGTCTTCTGTCTGTCCTTCCCTTTAACAGATGCACTAAACACATCACTCCACTTCAGCTTCTTTTGAATTTTGTGGAAATTATTCACTAGATAATCTTCAGGACCTTTCTCCCCGGAGCAACAACAGTTACATCAGACAAGGGATTTAAAAGCTGCTTGGAGAAGAAGAAAAAATATGAAGACTGATCGTGCAATTGCATTCCTAAAAAAGGGAAAGGAGAGGGCAGGGAATAAATAAGAAAACAAGATAAACCCACACACATTCCCCAGCTGCACACTGCCGTGGCCAGTGGAAATGGCAGAGAACAGGCACTCACAGTTACACAAGAACTGTTATACAAGTTGCACAAATTTTATTACTGCAAACTGAAAGTTTACTACTCTCACATGAACGCATAATTCCTCCCTCAGCACATCAGAAGATGGGCAAACAGCCTCACAATGAGAGCTCAGAGTTCATGGGAGCTGCCACCTCTGCATTACCTGTGACATCCTGGCAGGAACAGTCTCACGACTTCCTGTAGGAAAACAGGCAACACCACAAATTCAGCTCCACTCTGAGCCAAATGAGTTGGAAAATACCACATGCAGCGTCAATCCCATTATTTCAACTTCAAATAAGCGCTTCGTCTGTAGAATCAGGCTTTTCATATGTTTCAGACGTCTTTAAAAATCCTTTTCATTGCTTAGAAGCACACCTGTCTGCATCCAGAACTGCAGTTTTGGCATCTTCTCTCTCAGAGAAATGCGGAGGTGCTCATTAACATCATGCCATGGAAACCGTGTAGTCCCTTCCTGCCTCCCACACTGAGATCATGGAAGCCACACCTCGGCAGCAGACTCCTCTGAATCCACTCTGGGCGGACTCACTTTGAACACAAGAGACATGATCTCACCATGGGATGCACGTGGCCTTCAGTCGCCTCCGGAACACAAAACTTTCACTTCTCTTCTTTATGTTTCTGCCACTGACAATTTGTTCCACCTTTGTCTGTTCTGCGCCCTCTGTGATCCCTCTTTCACGGCAGTTCACGACCTTTTGTGCATGAGATGAACAAAGGGCACAGGCTAAAAATGTCATCACAGTTGGGCCTCTGCTCTTCTACCGACTTCACTGGCTTGCTATTAAAAATAGGCTCAAGCTCAAAGTCAAACCAAAGAAGAATTTCTGGGTCACCAGAGTCCAGGAATCTCCAGAAGATGGTGCAGAAGCAATGTGGAAGAGGACACAAGTGGTTCTTTTCATCCAAATTCAAATCATGAATCTGTCGTGGTGCCTGCATACCACCTACATGGTACTTAGCAGTCATTTGCTTTGTATGAAAGAGCAAGAGAAAAAAAACCCATCAGGCTGGCCCACTCTTGGCAGGGGTGGGAGGGTAGAAGGGAGACAGAAAAACACCATCAGCTGTGGCAGTGAGCTGTGTGTATTTACATTTCACAGGCTGAACTATTTAGTGGTTTATTTACACACAATGTTCTTGGAGCAGCTAAAATGCCAGTTGTGTTTTATCTCGATTTTGTGGCAAGGCGCATAAGCCACGGAATCATAGCAAGAGCCTGCAAATGAGAGATGAGCCTCCTACATCTGGAAAAGCACACAAGCCACTGTGAGAAAGGAGAGAGATGTTGGGAGCACAGGCACAACACGGGCTGAAATGCATTAGTTATGACAAGACACCAAAATACAACCCAGGGACTCAAAAGCAACGATCCAGTCACAGTGCACCAGCTCGTGCTGCAGGGCCTGCACAGCCCAGGGTAACCCCCAGAGCCAAGGCACGGCACGGCACGGCGGCCTCGGGTCCCTCCGGCCGCCCCTCCATGTTAGAGCGAGGAGGGAATTGCAGTCAGCTCCATTTTATGCACATTTGATGGCAACACGCCAACACAACTGTTGACTGAGCCAAATCTGGGCCCCCTTGAACTAAGCCATCACCTAAAGCGGGGCGGAAAAGCACATGCCTCTCGCCTTCCCAGCAGCCAAGTTCCTGAAAAGCATCCCAGTTACAAGAAAGATTTTTCTTTCTTTCTTTCCCCCTGACAACTGATGTTTTAACTCTTTTAAGTACACTCATTAATTTGAAGTGGAACAGCTAACACGAAGCTGCATTGTGGAGCAGTGGGATGGAGAGGCTTCCTTGCAGCCAGCCAAATGATTTACTGGCCGGCCCAAGTGGCAGCTGAGGCCAGCAGCGATGTGGAGGGCAGCTATGGTCACACTCTGCAGCCTGTTCCCGTCCTCGGCCAAGGTGCCAGTGGCTGCCTTCCAACTGGAACTGTGTTCTGACAAAAGGGAACGCAGGACAAGCTTGGGAAAGCTTTCTGATCCCCTCGGTTCACTTCTTCCCTCCAAACCAGTGTCTGCTGGGAGCTGCCACCACACCTGGGAACTGCATGGAGAGCATCATCACTCTGGGAATTCACCTTCCTGAGCAGGTACTGCTCCTGAGCCGTGCCTCTGCCTCACAGCAGAGAAATCCCTCTGCTGGCTTCTGCTTTAATTATATTTTAAAAACTCAGCTTCTAGTCTGTGTTCCGTTATATTAATAGCAATAATTAAAAATACTTCAAACAACAAGTCCTCTAAACCTGCAGCTCCATCCAGGCCTTCTGGCATCACACACTTCCCTTCCTGACTGACATCCCCAGGGAACCAGAGTGATGGTAACTCTGCTCCATCCCCGCTGCAGGGCTGCGCTGCGTTCTCTCCGCACATGTGAGCTGCAAGGTAATATTTGTGTTGGCAACTTCCTTACATACTTTACAGAACCAGACCTCCATCTGACCCTCAGTGCAGCTCCCACAGCTTGGTCCACTCCTTTGAACTGTCTCCCTCCTGCTGCAACACATGCTCCATACCATACCTCTGTTTCCAGCCTGTTTAAAAACTGCACATCTTGAACAGAGCTTTGTGCTTCAACAGTGCACCTTAGCTATAAAAGCCAAGCCTGCAGGACGGAACCAGGTCCTGGTTGTTCTTCTCCCAAGATTGCTCCAACAAAAGCAATCAGTTTTATGAAAAAATGAGAACTGTGTAAAAAGACATCAACATCCAGGTTTTTATGGTCAGAATCCAATAGCTGTACTGTGCCTTAGAGGGCTAGCGGGGGTGTTGGGGGTTTCTGTTTAATATCAGTTCCATTTCAGCTCTTTAGGCAGTAACACCACCTCAGAACAGACTTTCACACCAGAGATCTTCCTCCCTTACCCAAAGCACACCGAGCAGAATAAAAGATAAGGCCAACAAAGTAACGTGTCCAGATAATCCAACGAATTCCCATTATCCATCTGTGCCGCAGCAGATCATCAACAACTCCATTTAACGCCAACAGGGCTAAAGCAGAATAAAAGTGATGCAGGGAGAGGGGAGATGTGAGTGGCACACGGCAGCCAGGCAGCTGCAGTGCGAGCAGGGGACTGTGCAGAGCATCATGTGACAGGAGCAGCAGCCACGGGAGAGCTGCAGCTCCCACCTCCCCAAATCCCTGCCCTCCCAGCAAGGCCGGGCACCATCCTCTGATCCCAGTGCAGAACTGACTGGGCTTAGAAGCTTCTCGATGGTTTGAATCGTTACGCTCCGTTTTTATTACTTCCCTCCGCAAAATAAAACAGGGACACAGAAATGATTAACAACGAGCTGCGTGTTCCTCCTGCTGGAACGCACTTTCAGCATCTTTATCACTTGTGGATCGACTTTCTCGGAAGAGCACAATGAGCACCGAACATGGTATCATTCCTACACGCAGAGCAAAGCCCAACCAGACATCGATGTGATAAAATATTCCCTTGTTTGTAAGGGACACGGATTGCCAACTGGATTTTGATACTGTATTGTAGCTACATTTCAAGACAAAACAATGATCACATTCTCCTTCGTAGCACAACAAAATATTCCTTCTCTCCATATAGTTTCTGTGAATGGTGTTTCTATTTCCTGCAGTAAGGGACCTGGCCATCACATTCGTGACTGTCTGTATTGCTCTGGCAGCCCAGAATGACTGGGGGAATAATGCTCTCTGCTCCTAGTGAAGTGACTCACTCTTTCATTTAACATAAATCGTGGTCCAACTCATCCAAACATCTTGAATGAGACTGTATTAATCTGATTCGAAAATGAAGCCTCTTTTTTCTACACACACGATCCCCAGCAGGGCACCAGGCTCCTGAAATGCTTCCTCTGCCACGCCAGGGACAGCACAACCACCACACCACGGGTTCAGGCAGGGTCAGGAGACCCCAGGCAGGAACTACACCTGCAAATCCCACAGCAAGACCCATACCAGGATGATTTTCTACGATTTGCAAAGACTGCTACCGCCCCAGCAGCCCTGCTGCCCGCAGGAGCCGTGGGGAGCACACACATGCTGGGAGACTCTCTCACATTTTAGTCTTCATACGGTCCCACAGCGCTGCTTTGCATTAGCTTGGACAAGATGCCATGAATTACAGGTTGCATTTTGATAGCTCGTGCAAAACCTACATCTTTTTTTATGTTAAAGGGTCCATTTTGCAGGTTGGAGGACTAGAAGTGCTTGGCCCAGACACAGGTAAAGCACAGAAGCTTGGAGTCTTGTTATTAAATGACAGACGTGTAACTCAGACACTGATGAAAACAGGTCCTATTCTGTGGTGGGAGATTAGATCTAGAGCTGAAAACCTGCAGTCTTGATCCTGAATGTTTAAACAGGTTATGGCCATTTTTATAGGGCTAGAAATTTGAGGGGATGACACAACATAACAACCATCCAGCTTCTGTCCCCAAGGGCATCTCATGTCACCTATTGTCCAAGACACCTCTCTGTACAGAAAAAAAAAAAACCAAAAATAATTGGAGACAAGGGAATGGCTGCGATGGAAGTTTAAAATCAGAACGAAACCACGATGATTCCATCAAGCCGGCAGCTTGGATACCCAGCACTGCACAGACTGCTCCCGTAAAATCCGGCAACATTCCATCCCAGCGGGCTGGTTCGGCGACGCCGAATGCCGCTACCTGTCAGCAGCGTGCTCGACACCCACAGCCTCGCCCGCCCCAGCGGGAACGGAGAAGTTAATAAAGACGGGGTCGTTCCGGTAATTATTTCAGCTACGCTGCCAACCCAGGCCTAAGCGTTAGACGTGTCACATCGTGTTCCTCCCCTCCGTTGGCAGCAAAGACAGCGGCGAG
>VXBN01002004.1:36998-51976 GCA_013397395.1 Sinosuthora webbiana
CGCGCCGGCCAGCCCCGCCCCCGGGCGCCCTTATTGGCCGAGCGCCCAGGCTAACGGCGAGAGAGCGTTCTGATTGGCTGCGCCGGTGATCAATCGAGAGGCTCCGCCCCCCGCTGCCGGNCAGCCCTGCCCCTGCCCCGCGGTGTCGCGGCGGCTCCTCCCGCCCCGCCCGCCATCACGTCCCCATCACTGCCGGTGTAAGAGTGCCGCACCTCGGCCAGCGCGGGAACACCGGCTGCGTTCTGACCGGCCTCCGGCGGCCGAGAGAGAGCGAGGGCGGCAGCCGCAGCACCGACCGGCTCCCGCGGGGCTGCAGCCCCAGAGCCCGCGGCTGGCCGTGCCTCCCGCCCTCCCTGTCATCGCCCCGGCCGGGACCACCGTGCCTCCCGCGGGGGGCGCGCGGCGCGCAGGCTCCTCCCCCCGCCCAGCGCTCCTTGGTACGGCCCGGCCGCGGCACCGCCCCTGTCCCTGCGCCGCTTCCGCCCTTCCGCGCCGCGCCGCCCGCCATGGTGAGACAGCCGGGCCGCGCCTCGGGAATCCGCCGGCATCCCGCGGGATCGGCACCCGGGATCCGCCGGCATCCCGCGGGATCGGCACCCGGGATCTGCCGGCATCCCGCGGGATCGGCACCCGGGATCCGCCGGCATCCCGCGGGACCGGCAACCCGGGAATTCCCCCATCCCACCGGGACCGGGAATGCCGGCAGTCCGCCCACATCCCACCGGGCCCCGGGCCCGCACATTGGGGCCGAGGGTGGGCGGAATGCGGGCCCGGGGCTCGGGCGGGGGCACTGACGGTCTGTCCGCCGCCCGCAGGCCAAGATCAAGGCCCGAGACTTGCGCGGGAAGAAGAAGGAGGAGCTGCTGAAGCAGCTGGACGATCTGAAGGTGGAGCTGTCGCAGCTGCGCGTGGCCAAAGTGACCGGCGGGGCGGCCTCCAAGCTGTCCAAGATGTGAGTGGGGCCGGGGGGCCAGGGGAGCTGGGCAGGGGCCGCCGAGGCCCCGGGTGCGCCGTGTCTGAGAGCTGCTCTCGCCGGCTGCGGCTGGTGTGTGCTGTAAAAAAACCAAACCTATAAAAGTGGCGTGGAAGAGGAACACATCTCAGTAGGCCTGAGGGTCGGTCTGTGTGTCTCTGCTCAGAGATGTTGGGCAGAGGTGCGGGGTCCAGAGCACACGTGGGTTCTGTACCCCGGGCTGGATCCATGGTCCTGAAGGGTCTCCTGAGATCCATCTCTTTCCCTCCTGCAGCCGTGTGGTGCGCAAATCCATTGCCAGAGTGTTGACTGTCATCAACCAGACCCAGAAGGAGAACCTGAGGAAGTTCTACAAGGTAAGGACAAACACCTTCTGTAAGTGGCCTTTATGCTCTTGCCGTTCACAGTTACAAAGTCTGTGTGAAGGATTGCTACTGAAGAGCTTATAATTCATCAAAAACCTATCATTTATGTTCAAAGTTCTCTGGTCATGGTTGAATTCTGCAAGCTTGGTGTGAGTCTGCTTTTGCAGGAGAGTCTTCTGCCAGCATCCCTGCGTTGGGATGGGTTGAACTTCCTGGTAGATACAGTTTGCAGAAATGCAGATACTCTTTTTATTTCAAATTTAATCATCTCACAGGTGCCCAAGAAATTCTTTGATGCAATAAGGTTCTGTGATTTTTAGAATATCACTTCCTGGAGTTTGAATTAGATTATGTTGGGTGGGGGAAAAAAAAAAAGAACTTTTCAAGAGGTGCTGGATAACTGGGGCTTGTAAGATCAGGCATTACTTAAACCTGAGCCAGAGCTGCTGCAAGAGTTACAATCCACTCGTGTTTCCCAGTGGAGAGGAGTCTCCAGGCTGCAATGATATCCCAAGGAGAAGAGGTTTGGACAGCGGTGCTGGCGCTGTGGCAGGAGCTCTGCCCAGAGCGGTGTCTGAACTCAGCTCTGCTCTGTGTCTCTCCAAACAGGGCAAGAAGTACAAGCCCCTGGATCTGCGGCCCAAGAAGACTCGGGCCATGCGGCGCAGGCTCAACAAGCACGAGGAGAACCTCAAGACCAAGAAGCAGCAGCGAAAGGAACGTTTGTACCCGGCCCGGAAATTCGCCATCAAGGCATAGCCCCGAGCCGGCTCCAGGCCGGGCCGGGGATGCCTCATTAAATGGAGTTTGCTTTGGAAGTGTCACTGGTGCTTTCTTTGCTAGTGCTGGGTAAAGAGGCCATAAAGGAGTCATCAGCTTAATGGAGGGAGATGGGAGGATTCACAGAAGGTGTTTGAACTGTGACTGCTAATGGAAATACAGACCTGGCAGTTTATTTTGCTCTGAGGAACAGGCACTGAAAGGGTACAGATCTGGGAGGCTGGTTCAGCCAAACATGGGAGAAGTATTTAACCCGAGATTGATGGAAAATGGAAGCTTTTCACAAAAATTGGTAGTCAGTTGATAGTTACCACGATTTATCACAGTTTAAAGTTTTATCTTGTGCCAGTGTTTACGTGTTAATAGAAATAAATTAATTAGCTGAGGGATTTTACAGGACTTCATGGAAACTTGTCAGCACTTGGTCAGCGCTTCAGACCCCTGGTCAGCTCATAGGTCCTGAGAACCCTCTGGGAGAGGGGGATAGTTTCAGACCTGGTGTTCTCTGTGTGGGTGCTGCTGAGGGCACGTGAGCTCAGGGCGTGAAAAAGGTCTGAGCTCCAAGGGTGGTGTTGCTGAACTCCCAGCGCATCTGTGGCCTCACAATTCCACACTTCTTTCTACCTGCAAAGCACAGCGTGGGTTAAATGCTTTGTCCCCCGTGGAGTTCTCTGGGACTCAGAGTTGCAACTCCAAAAGCCTTTTTTGGTCCTGATTGTGGGGAAGAGTTCCACAGTGCTGCTGGAGCGTGAGGGCTGCAGCACTCATGGTTTGTGTTAGTGCAGCCAATGCATTCGAACATAAAAAATTGCCTATCCATTAGGGAGTTCCTAGATTGGATCCAGATTCTGTTTAGGAAAAAGATCTTCATTCTGCTCCCTCAATTAAGGATTTTTAAGCCTCCAGCTAGTTATACCCAGGGAGGCCTAATCACGTGTGGTGCAGGCAATTTCCCCTACATGGTGGCATTGCGAGGGGTGTCTGTGCCGTGATGTCACCCGGGCTGTGCCGTGGCTTTGTTTGGGGCCCGGGGTGCAGGGGACGTGTCTGGCAGCGAGAGGAGCGGGGCTGGCACGGGGCTGGGCCAGGCTGCCGGAGCGTGCCGTGGGATGAGCTGCGTGTGGGAACCGGCTCCTTGGCCACGCTCCTGTTCCCAGGGAGGCAGCAGGCTGACACAGCGCTGGGCCTCCATGTCTGAGTGTCCTGCCGTGGCCAGCAGAGCTGCTCCAGGGGGAGTGTCAGCTCCTTGCCCAGCACACACAGCCCCCCCAGGGGCAGGAGCACCCCCTGTGAGCATCCCACATGAGCACACTCCCATCCCAGGAGCCTGATGCCAGGAGACAGGAGAGGGGATGATCCCCTGTGCTGGGAATGGGGCAGGCTGGGGCAGGTGGCTGCTGCCAGATCATACCTGGCTGCCTTTGGGGTTCTCTTTGGAGAGGTGTGTGTGCCCTGTGCTGCTCCAGCAGTGCGCCTGAGGCAGCCTGACGGCTCTGCCAGCATTCCTGACAGCACAGCAAAGCAAACACGGCATGAACTCTGCTCTGCAGAGACTGGTGGCAGTGTCAGGGTGTGCTCCTGGTGTCACTTTCCACCCCAGCCACAGGAGCAGCTGCACTGCCAAGAGAGGATCTGCTGTCTCAAGGATCCAATCAGTACAGATCACTGGCATGCCAGTAACAAGAGGGTGGGAAACACAAAACTGGGGAAAAACCCCAACTAAGCAGGCAGTAAACATCCAGGAGCCATCCCCATGCTGAAGTGGGAGGCAGTACTGGAGAACAGCTCAGGCTTCAGTTTGTGCTCAGCCCACAGCAGCCATTTGAGGAGGTGAGCGTGTTTCTGGCCCTGCACTAAATCCTGGGGCTGAATTACTCCGTCCACCCATAGCTGCGTGACAAAACCAACCAGTCCGGCCCTTCCATCAGAGCTGCCCTGTCCTGTTACAGGAGACATCCTGCAGACAAACAGCCCTTTAAGTGACCAGGAACAACAGACTGATTGAGAGGACACAGAGGTGAAGTGATGAGCTTCCTTCAGGGCACCGGTGGAGAACACTCTTGCCTCTGCTATGAGAGCAAGGCAGAGCCAGTCCTGGCTGGGGTCTCTGGTGGTCCGTGCTGGTTCCCACTTTACCAGGCAGCCCCAGAGGGTGCCCATGCTGCCCCACTCCCTGGCAGAAGCCACTGCTGTCAGGGCTGAGTGAACCCTCTCCAGCTTTGCAGGTCCCCAGAGGGAGGGAGGCCAGTGGCAAGAATCCCCAGCTAAGGGTCACACACTCGCAGAGCATCCCAGGGTTGCGCTGCCTCTGTGGGGACCACACAGCATGTCCCCTGTGTCCCTGCAGGCTGTGTGGCCCCTGTCCCCCTCTGGCAGGGCGCTGCCTGGCTCTGGGGTGGTTGCAGGGACCCCGCCGTGCTGCAGCGCTGACCCCGCGCAGCTGCCGATGCCGGCCCTGGGTTTAGCACCGGTGTTTGCAGAGCGCCAGAACCTCGGAGGCTCAAACTGTTTATTTGCTCCTTGTAACTGAAGATGTCCCTTCAGCACTGGAGAGGTTTCCTGGGAAAAGACGTTCTTGAACAAATAAATAATTTCCCGGGCGGGGATGAGGACGGAGGAGCAGCTGCTGGCTGGCTGCAGGGCACGGCCCAGGGCTGGTGCTGCCGTGGAGGGAGCCCTGGCCCTGTGCCCTGGAACCCATCCAACAGGACCAGATGTTTCTGCCCAGCACAGCAGGACCGGCCCGGAGCGGATGGTGTCTGTGGGAGCTGGCAGCACCCACTCCTGGACCTGATTCTGCATCTGGGGCAGGGCCTGGGGGCTGGAGGAGGAGGGGTGCAGAGGGGGCAGAGGCAGATGTGAGTTGTATAATCAGTCTTTTAGGATGGAAAAACCCTCAAGACTGAGTCCAACTGTAAACCAAATATTGCCGAGGAAAGCCTAGGGACCCACGTCCCTTGGCTGGTGTTTGCTGCGATGGACACAATCCCCAGGTCTCCTAACGCTCCTGGAATTGCTCCTGTCGCCTTCCTCCTTCAGAACAGTCCTTGGCTGCTGCCCTGAGTGCTACCGCAGGGCTGCCCCTGGTTTCTGCCCACAGTGGGACACAGTGTGGGCAGCAGGACATGGAGGGACATGCCAAGTGCTTTGTGGGGCAGGGAGCTCGGGAGCAGCCACCTGGGCACGTCCCAGTGCCCTCGGCTGTGCCAGGCCCAGCACAGGCACGCTGGAAGGGCTGGCCCTGCGTGCGAGCAGCGTGTCTGGTGCATCTGGTGACCACAAGCCCCTCGCTGTGAGGCCCAGCAGGAAAATGCCGTGTCCCGCTGGCCTCGCCGACGGCCCAGGCCTGCCCGGGGCAGCCGCCTGCACCAAGCCCTGAATGCCCGTTTTGTTGGCCCCTCTGGGGGAGGACTGGCCCCGCTCTGCCCTGGCCCCGCTGCGCCATGAATATGGGCAGTGTCCGGACGCAGGCGCTGCGCCGCAGGGCTCCGCTCCCGCCGCCCCGGGGGCAAAGGTGGCCCTGGGGCTCCCGGGGCTGGGGGCTGCTGCGTGCTGGGGCTCCTGGCTGCCAGCCAGCCTGGCTGTGCACCCGCAGGGAGATGGAGAAAGCCCCTGCATCAGCCTGAGCAGAGCCCGGCCATGGGAGCCCCCTGCTCCCTGCCGTGCCGTGCCGTGCTGTGCCGTGCTGTGGGTGCTGCCGGGGAAGGGGTGCTTGCAGGTGCACCCTGCCAACCTGGGGGGCTGCCATGGCAAGGCCGGGGTGCTGTGAGCTGGTGGTGTAATCCTGGGAAAGATTTCTGTTTCCACTGGTGAGTGAGTCAGCGGCGGCACCGCCAAGGCCCGTGGCTCCCCTCCCTTCCCTCCGGCCACCGCCACCGCCCACCACCCGCTGCCCAGCCCTTTCCCACAGCTGCTCGGGGTCGTCAGCCTTGGCACCTGTGTCCCCACATCACACCACGTCCCTGCACCTCCCTACAGCTCCTGGAGACTGACCTGAGGCCCTGGTGGGCACCAACGTTCTCCCACCAAATGTCCCAGCATGGGCAGCAAGTGGGTGGTGGCACAGCATGAGGGCTGTGCTGCTGGCACTGAGCCTTCTGCTCCCCGGGGATGACCTGGCATGGCTGGACACCACGTCCCCAGCAGAGCCCTCTGCCAGGCCCCTGGCTCTGGAGCCTGGCTGTGCCCAGACTGCTCAGCTGCAGGGGATCCAGGCAGAGGCAGCTTCTGGGGTGGAACAAGGACTGGAGTTTTGCTGCACCCTCAGTAGGTGCCAACAGACTGTAACCTGGGCAGGCTCTGGCCAGGATGTCACCTGCCCACTGTGCATTCTGCCCACCCAGAGACTGGCCACCCCAGCTCACCTCAGCCCTGAGACAGCTCTGGGCTGGCACCGTGGGGAGAACAGGACGCCAGCCTGGGCAGCAGGGCCAGGAAGGAGGCAAAACCACCACAAACAAACCAGCCCGGCCAGTAACTGAGAAGGAGGTGGGGGGGATCCGGGCTCACTGCCTGGCTGCACTGAGGACAGGAGGAGATTTTGGGAGCAAGGGCTGTGGCACCAGAGCCACCTGCCCAGATGGCCTCAGCTGCCCTTCCCCAGGCTCCGCATCGCTGTCACGGGGGCTTTGAGCACCACAGCCCCCCAACATCCCTGTCTCAAGCTTCATTTGCTGCTTGCTGCTGAACTGCGAGATTTTAATCTTTTAATCACGTTATGAGCCGAGGTGGTGCCGGCCACGCACAGGAGGAATGTCTGGAAGTCAGCAGCGCCTGCCGCAGCGGGAGCCCATCCTGCCCCCACCCACATGTCCCCACTGTGTCCTGCTCGGGGATCCCTGTCCTCCCCAGCCTGGCTTGTCCTGGAACTGGAACTGAAACCAGGGGCAGAACGTGGGACCAGAGAGCAGGACCAGCCATCGGGGCCCCGTGCCAGAACAAGGATCAGCTCACAAAGGGCTGCTGGGACTGAAACTCCCCACCACAGCCCAAAGGACCCAACACAACGCAGTGCTCTGGCCATGTGGGTTTCATTCCTCCCTTCCCATGTTTTCTGACCGAGGGGAGCGCAGGGTTGTCCGTAGCCCAGCCCAGCACAGCGTGGAGCCACGGCAGCCCCTGCGGAAGAACAACAAAGCCCTGGAATTAGAGATGTGCTGGGAGTTTACTTTACCACGAAAAAATGTCAGAAATCCGTATTGTTTGTACAGGGATTTGCTGGGGATCGCTAGATAAAAGCCTGGCAGGGACCCAGTCGGGGGGAAAAGTCGGCCGGCTCCTTTCTGGTGGCGAGGACCCGCGGCCAAACGAGGGGTGCAGTGCATGGCCAGCCCGGGGGCTCGGGACAGGGACAGGGACAGGGACAGGGACAGGGACAGGGACAGGGACAGGGACAGGGGCAGGGACAGGGACAGGGACAGGGACAGGGACAGGTGCTGCCGTGAGCCAGAGGAGGACCTGGGAGCAGCGTGGGGCCAGGAGAGGGGGTGCTAGGCTGCCCCGCGCCTGGCACCAGCTTCGGGTCCTCGCAGTGGGAAACCTTTCCGCATCCAGGGACACGGCCGGTGCCCGCTCCGCAGCACGAGGCGCCCGTGGCCACCGGCCGGTGTGTGCGGGGGCCCCGGGGACGCTGCCCGCGGACACACGGGCAGGAACGGGCGGGCGCTGGGCGCGGGGGCCGCTCTCAGCCGGGGCCCGGCTCTTGCCAAGTTCCGCAGCAGCGCCAGGGCAGCTGCTCCCCGTGCCCACGCTCAGCTGCTCCGCGCTCCCGGCACCGCGCCTCGGCCCCCGGCGGCCTCGGGCTGCGGCTCAGGCGGCACAATGCTAAAGCTTTTCCCCGGGACCCGGCAGGGGCTGCTGCACCCGGCTCTGCGCCCGGACCCTCCTGCCTCTGCACTGCCGGGGCACCGTGCTGCTGCTGCTGGGGGAACGTGGGGTGCCCGCCCTGGCCCGGAATGTGCCTGCAAGGTGTGCAGCTGTGACAGCAACCCCCGGGCACCCCTGGCCATGGAAGTCGGGTCAGTGGATAAGGATGGCGAGGGACAGCAACAGTGAAGGATGGGGATGGTGAGCACCCACCCTGCCCACTCCTCCCTGCTCATTTTCAGAACAAATGACAACACACGCAGCCCGCTCTCACATCTGTTATATTTTAATACTGTTCATGTCTAAATGACCAAAACCAAGCCAAGCGCTCGCAGCCCCTTGCTCTGCCTCACACGGAGAGTGAGAGGCCCGAGGGCTGCCCTGTCCAGTGCTGGGTGCGGGGAGGTGTGAGGGCAGCTGTGAGGGCAGGTGTGCAGGTGGGTGTACAAGCAGGACACCCCAGGCAGGCTCCTCCACGCCTGCTGCCGAAGGGGACTTGCAGGGCTCCAGTGAATGCATTTAAATAACAAACTCACAATCAGCAAAAGCAAAGGCGTCTTAACCACATTTCCTAAAATAGCGACTGGCACCTGTTGCTGGCGCCTGGCAGTGAGGGGCCCCGCCCGCCCCACGGGGCTCGGCCAGGCCAGGGCCTGGGGCCGCCCCGGCAGCGGTACTGCTGGCAGTGATGGCGCTGAGGTCCCGGTGGGCGTGCGGGGAGCGTGGCTGGGCTGGGGGCAGTGCAGGGGGGGCTCAGTGCGCTGGTGCAGGGCGGGCGGTGCCAGCAGAGGCAGAGGGATGCGGGGCTGGGCTCCTCTCTGTGTCCCTGGGAAGGCGATGCTGGCCGAGCTGCCACGGCCCCAGGGGCCACATTGTCACAGGGGTGTCTGCTGGGGGCTGCTCTCACGTGCTCTCCCTGCCCTGCAGTACAGTGGGCACGGTGCAGGTGATGGCCGCAGCAAATGGGGAAGGCTTTGGGGTGGAAGCCGGGCTCTTGCCACAGCCCTGGCTGGAGCTGGGGTGCCAGGGCCAGGCTGCGTCAGGGTGCCCCAGGCAGGCACGGCGCAGGGCGGGTGCAGGAGTGCAGTGGGACCCGCCCGGGCACTCAGACCACGAAGCGGAGCCCGTAGGTCATCTGATGGCCGTTGTCCCAGGCATAGAGCACCTTCTCCTTGGGGTTGTAGTCGACCTGCGTGGTGAAGGAGTAGTGGTTGAGGAAGGGCAGTCGGAGCTCTGCCTCTGTGTCTGTGTGCGTGTCGAAGGCATAGGAAATCTGCCCTTCCTTTTGGCTGTAGGTGTCCACGGCGTAGAGGATGCCACAGATGATGAAGCAGTTCCCGTAGGTGTTGCGCTTCAGCCCCGTCTTCCAGGTGGTTTCCTTGCGCACCGAGAGGTCCACGGGGTCGAGTCGGCTGAGGACAATCACCTCCTGCTGGGAGTAGTCATAGTCCACCGAGGGGTAGATGACCCAAAGCCCGCTCTCATCCACAGCAAAGTCAATGTCCGAGTGGCCCCTCCACTTCCAGGGCGTCGTGTCCTCATACACCACGTCGTGGAGCTGCGCCCAGCCTGCCACGTACCGCTCCTTCAGGTCATACTTGATGATGTTCTTGGTGAAGGCACGGTTGTAGTAGAAGGCCCCTCTGTACACCACGTGCCCGGTGCCAATCCAGTTGTAGGGCAGCTTATAGAGGTTGCTCCAGCGGCCTGTGAGTGGGTGGGAGAGGGTGTTGGGACCCTCCACAGCACTGGGGTCCCATGCACAATGGCCAGAGCATGCCGGCAGCAGCAGGGGACTCGTGTCCCCCTTGCTGCCCTCTGGATGCCCCCCAGCTCCCCTCAGCTACCCACCGCCCCAGGGCCCAGCACAGCTGGTGTCACACAGCACTGGACACCCACCAGGGAGGAGCCAGGGCCCCTGTGCGAGCTTGGCTGCTTGCCCCTCACCCTGCTTGAAGTTGTCGAGGCTCCTGAACTCCACCAGGCTGTTCCCATAGTAGTAGTTGGTGACGTAGATTCGGTCATCCTTGGCTGCCGGGTCCTTCATCCAGGCCCCCTCGTTGCGCCCGTAGCTGTGGTGCTCCGTGGGGGGCTCCACCGACTCGATGGTGCCTTCGCACTCCACCTCCTTCACTGGGTACCGAGGGGAGGAAGAGGAAGGCTTATCCCTGCCCCAGGCAGCTGACTCCTCCTCCTTTCCCATGGCAGGTTACTGCTGGCTTAGCCTGGCCGGGGGCACTGGGCACACAGGGCTGGTGCCCCCCGCTCACCCACCTCTGTTCGGTGTTTCGGGGTCCCCGGTGCTGTCAGCCCCGTGCCCGAGGGCAGGCCCGGGGGGGCTGCGGGCCGTGCTGCGGGGGGCCGGGGCGGTGCTGGGCGCAGCCGTGGTGATGGGCACGGTGGTCTCTGTCTGTGCGACAGCCTGGGCTGGGGTGCCCTCGGCTGAGGGGGGCGGGGGGCCCCGCTCCTCCTGCTGCTCTGACACAACTGCCCCCCTCGCAGGGCCCTCTGTGGGGGACAAGCTGGGGGTTAGTGTGCTTGCAGGGGCAGCCCCGGCCCTCTGCCTTGGGGGAGCTGCCCTCCCAGGCCCCATCCCTGCCCGACTCACCGCGGCTGCCGGCCGGACCCTCCGCCACTCCCGCCTGCCCGACCTTGTAGTACGTGATGCCTCGGACCACAGTCTGCTGCTGCGCCAGGGGCTTGGGCTTGGCCGTGGGCTGTGACCCCACCCTGGCCTTGGCGTTCTCCTTTTTGGGCTTTTCGGGCTTCAGCGGCTTCTCCTTGGGCGCTCGGGGGCCTGCCCTGTCCCCCAGCGCCTTGCGGGTGCTGGGGTACCGTCCTGCCTCCTTCTCTCGGCCACCTGTCGTGTCCTGGGGGGCACAGCCTGGTCAGACCCCCTTCCCTCCCATGCCCTCCTCCCACCGTGCCAGGCAGCGGGCACAGGCACCAGCCCAGGGGTTACCCCAGAGCACCCACCACGAGCCTGGGGGAGCTTGGCCCTGCCCTCCCACTGTGCCTGCCCAGGGGTACCTGTGCCTTGGGGTACCTGTGCCTTGCTCTCGGGGATGGCAGCCGCATCCTTCTGCAGCAGCTGGTAGCCCAGGTTGGAGATCTCCTTCTTGATGCTGATCATGATGTCAGAGTAGTTCTCGTAGCGTTTCATCTGGTCAGTGAGGTGCTGCACACTCTCCTTCATGAAGTCATTCTCTCTGCTCAGGTTGGTCTTGATGGTCTGCAGGAGAGGAGAGGCTGGAGCCCCACTCAGGGAGCTCATAGAGGGTCCTGGGCTGCCCAGTGGGGAGCAGGGTGGGGATGGTGCTGCTGGAGCTCACCCACCTCCTCCAGCGTGTTCATCTGTGCCACCACCTTGTTGATGTAGGAGTGCACCTTCATCAGGTCCATGCTGTACAGCGTTCCCTCGAGCAGGTCCACCATGGACTGCAGCTGCAGGGGGGACACAGGGACGGGGCCTGGGGTAAGGGCACAGGGCACAGGGCACAGGGCACGGCTGCCCAGTGTGGGGAGGGTGTCTGGCCCCCAGTCCCACCACACCACAGATACCTTGAAGAGCTCAGGGGCCTGTTTCTTCAGCTTCTCCATCTTCCACTCGTTCTCGCAGGGGTTGAGCGAGGAGGGGGGCGCGGTGCAGGAGCACTTGCAGTCGGCCCCCGAGCTCACCGTCTCCACGGTGTAGAAATCCTCCACGCGCGCGCTGCCGTTCCTGACGCGGCTGCAGGCGTCCTTGCTCAGCGGCCGCAGGATGCACTTGCAGCGGCAGTCGGAGCCCTCCGAGGTCATCCGGACCTGGTCCACGTCACCCAGGGCCTGCGGGACACGAGATGAGCCCCGTGTCCCACCCGGGTGTCCCACAGGGTGTCCCTTGCCAGCCCCGGCAGACCATCACAGCCAACTCCCTCAGTGCGCCTTGCCCAGAGATCTCCCACTGCCCCTGGGGCTGGTGGTTGTGCCCCAGAGTGTGAGGCTGCTCATCCCTGCAGCCACCAGTGGTTTGCGGCCCGGGTACTTCAGTCTCATTTCCGTGGCTGTTTCCCAGCCTCCAGCAAGACCTCAGTGAGCAGGGAGGGTGGCAAGAAGACCCAGCAGTGCCTCCATGCCCCGCTCCAAGCCCACACAGGGTTCGTTGTTAGTGGTGACATGCAACCACCTCGGGGTGAGCTCGGCCCCTCAGTGTGCCACGATGGCCCCAGGCAAACGCTCAAGGACTCCCTTGTTCACACACATGGCCCTGATTCACGCCACAGAGCCCAGGGTGCTTTTCGGCTGGTTTAGCTCATTTCTCCCGTTGTGCTCAGGAGCAGGGGAGCTGAGTCCCTCTCACCCCTTGCCACGGCTGCACACCCACTGGTGACGCCTGGGCTGGCAGGAGCATGGCCGGGCTGCTCTGGGTGTCCCACAGGCAGGGATGCGTCTGCTCCAAGCACCCCGGAGGGTGGAAGGGCAGGGAGAGGCAGTGCGGTGACCCCGCAGGGAGAGGGCTCTGCCCACAGGGACTCTGACTCATCCTGGGAAACAGAACGGTGGCAGAGCTGGGAAACAAGCTGAGATCTGGTTCCTGGTCGTCCCCGGAGCACAGAGCGGCGTGGGAAAGGGCAGAGGCCCCCGGGGTCCGTGTCCTGCCTGCAGGCAGCACCCATGGCCACAGGGATCCATCCCCCTTCCTGCACCCGCAGGGCTGGTGCTGCTGACACCGGGGCAGTGGCTCTCCCTGAGCTGGGCAGGGACCCCCCGCTCCCCACAGCCCACACGGGCCAGGGGCTCCCTCCCCTTTCTGAAGGGCTGCAAAACTTCACACATTTTGCATTTCAAAAAACCCTCTTTCGTTCAAAGGGAAACCAGGTCCTGGCTGGCTGAAGGAAAACACCAGGAAGCCAAAGGGCTGTAAATTGAGCAGAATCTAATCAAGCTCTCAGCAGGGAGCAGGGCAGGGACCCCCTCCCCAAACACCACCTCGCCAGGCTCGCACGTCCCCCTGACCTCCCCCATGACCACGCCGGCACTTGTGCAAACAGGCAGGACGATTCCCAGCCCGGCCACGAGCTGCGGCCCCTCTGCACACACCCAGCAGCACCCGGAGGTGGCTGTCCTGGCCGCAGCGGTGTCCACCCGTGTGCCGGGCGCTGCCTGAGGTCCTGGTGCGTACAAATCCCTGTGGGAATCCCATGCGAGCTCCTGGCGTGCCCCATTGGAAGCCCACTGAAGTCCCAAGCTGGGGTCCCCCGTTCCTGCCAGCACCCAGAGCGCCGGTGAGGGTGACACTGCTGCAGCACAGCCCGACCCCCGGCACACGCTGTGACCCCTCCTGCTCGTGGGGCCCTAACACTAAACCTCGCTCTGCCGTTCGCCAGCTTCCCTAAACAGGAACTGCAGGCTCTATTTATACAGACAAGCCCACAAGCAAGGAAGTATTAATAATAAACAGGCTCCCACGCGGGGAGACTCCGCGAGGGTCGCCCACCGCGGTACATGGGCTGGGTGCCCTCTCTCAGCCCGTGCCTGGCTGTACCCGACTCCACAGGGGACAGGCCACACCAGGGCATGCACAGACCTTCTCCCCAGCAGTGTACAGGTGCCTGGGGACGTGCAGAAGGCAGCCCATGGTGCTCTGCTTTCTCCAGGTGGGAATCTGTGGGCTCCCCAGGAAACCCGCGTGGGGGACTGATGCAGCCCTGCAGGGGCTCTGGTGATTCTTCCCCTGGATGCCCCCACTCGCTGCAGACCCCAGCCCAGGGTGCTGGCAGGTGCCTGCTGCCTCTCCTCCCGAGCAGGTCCCCTCCACGGGGGCCGCACACCCATGGCCAGTGTGGGAGAGTGTCCCTGCACTCTGCTGAGGGTTTCCTCACTGCAACTTTTATGAGCTGGGTAATTTTCCCGGTTTCCGGGACCTCTTGCAAGAGCATCCATGTGAGCACAGAGTTTGTGACATTATTTGGAGAAAGCGGGACCTTTGACAACGACCCTTGGCCGGCTTTGGAGCTGTCCTTTGGCTGCTGCCAGAGGACTCGTCTCGGAGGAAAACACGCTGTGTTGATAAGCTGCCGCACCGCACGCCTCTGGCACAGCTGCTGGGAGGCATGTCCCCGTCACGGGAGGGAAACCATGTCACCCTCCTCTTCCTCCTCCTCCCGGCCTTGGCACAAGGTGTCAAACGCGTCCTGCAGCTGAGGCAGAACGGCGCTGGCAGGGCTGGGCCGTGGCTGACGGCGGCCAGGCCCCGGGCGCTGGCGCTGCTCGGGCGTCCCGTGTTGGTCACGGGGACACAGCCATGCCAAGCGATTGTGTGGCACACGCATGCCCACCGATGGGACGTCGTCCAACGGCAAGAAGGGAGAAAACGCCTCCGAGCACAGCAGGCAGCACCTGCGGGGAGGGAGGGATGGAGGAGGCGACGGCACCGCGTGGATTGCCGAGTCCTGCCAGCATCACCCCTGGCACCCCGCCGGGAGCCCAAGCAACGGGGCATTCCAAGCTTTGGATATGTGTTCCAAGCTAACTGCTGCCGACAACAGCTGTGTTAGTGTCGTTTTCCACCAAATGTCTTGGAAAATCCTGTCTTTTTAACATTTGGTGATCCCAGCAGTAGCTGCTCCCACCACCATTCCTCCGGGCTGGGTCCCGGTGTCCCTGCTCCGGCCCCGCTACGGCCACTGACCCCGTGGTAGACGTCTTCCAGCTGGAACCGAGGGCTCCTGGATGCACGGGGGAGGCTGGCTCCCCCCGCTGCCCGGTCCCGCTCCCGCTCCTCATCCCCGCGGGGGGAAGGCTTGTCTGGGCTGTTCTCTCTGGCACGGAGTCGCTCATTGCAGCGCCCATCACCGCAGCGCCGGGGCTTGGGCACCTTCCAACCCCTCGAACGCGCCCACCGCCCGGGTCATTCCCTGCACCGAACCCCCGCCGCGATGGGAGCACCGGCACCGAACCCCAGCCCTTCCCGGGACCCCCGCCCGCTCCCCGTGTCTCTGCGCCCCCGCCGCTCC
>VXBN01002004.1:53331-82735 GCA_013397395.1 Sinosuthora webbiana
GTCCCGGCCGTGCCCCGCGGGTGTCTCGGCTCGGCCCCCGTGAGCCGGTGCCTGCCCGGGGTTTATGGGCACCATTTGGGACCCTTTTACACTTCCCGTATGCAGATGCCGCATCTGCACTTGAATGTCCCTGCCAATTTTTATGGTTTACAATTGCATTTTACCATCTTAAGGTACTCGGGTCCTCTACAAAGGGTTTGCTCAGACAAAAGAGGCTTTTTATCAGGCAAGCATCCTCGGTCTTCGAGATACAGGCGGTGCCAAAAGATAGGCAGTGTGGGAACTGCAGGAATGGGCATTTCTGTGACCGCCCTGACGTGCTGTGCTGAGTTGTCCCTGGAAGCACTTTATTCCTCCTCGCTTAATTAGATGTCCAGTTGGATGAAAGACACTTAATACTCTTAGATACTTTAATAACGTTCTGATAACGCTCTTAATACTTTAATATAGCCTTAATACTTTTGGAACTTTCTGATTTAATTTGCGAAGTCTCAGTTGCTTTGGGGTCCCGGAGAGTGCAACAGTATTAATATTTTGTCCGCGTTTGCTGTTTTTCCCACAGACGCGGGGTTTTGGGGGAAATCTCTTTTGATTAATCAGATTAGCTTTAAGAGTTTCTTGCGTAGCTGTTTCTTGTGACAGACGTACCTGTGGTTAGTCTTTTGAATGGGTGATGTAACAACCTTTTACTACTTTGCCTTCGAAAAATGTGAAATCCTGGTGCGGTGTTGAGACATTGCTTGACCTTCAGTCTTTCTAAAGCCTCTGGGGGAGGAGCAGGAAAGATTGGGCAGTTAATTCATGGTTTCATAAAGCACCTGCAAGTGATAATGGCAAAGAAGACTGAATATTTAGTTTTCTTAAGAAAGATGCGTAGTAATTTGGATACCTTGAGGAACAGCGTCTTGACTCTAACAAAACCAGTGAAAATTGTATGAGGTCTAAAAGTCAGACTGTATTCTTGGTGTTAAATTGTTAACGTTAAAATCATTAATGAACTTAAGCTCTGCACGTGGCTTCTGTGTTAACCCAGAGTAAACTGTTGCAAGTTTATTGGCGTCTTCAGTGAGAGGAGCCTGAGGAGAACTTTGAAATGCAGGGGCGTAGTTTTATTTCAGCAGTTAGGGGCAATTGCAGCCTCATTATTTGAGGGGACACTTGACGTTCTTAGAATATGAGATGATGGTTTTCCCTTGCCAGTTTCAGTACTTCCTCTTCCACGTAAGAAACATATTTTATCATTGAGCAAATCAATGGAAACGCATAAAACCAGGGTTTTTTTTAGAGCAATTTTGTTAAGGCATTCATTTTTCCTGCAGTAGTAGCAATTACTTCTCAACAGGGTCCCATTTAAGATCAGTTTTTCTATAGCTTCAGTTGGCATCTTTTTCCTTTGTGAGTGAGACATGATGGCTTTTACGTGGTTTAAATTATTTTATGTTTTAGCTAAGACAGGGACACAACAGATTATGTAGAATTAAGGTATTTTTGGACTCTTTGTTGTGTGCTGTGGAAGACAGATTTGTCAGGAGAATTCTGTGTTCCCGTAAAACTACCAGAGTTGCAGATGGGCAGATTACTGATCTGGATAAACTTCATACCAGAGAAAAGAGGAAAGTTGTCAGAGCACAAAGAATGCAAAGTTTTCAAAGAAAACTCCCTTTGCCTGCATCCCTTCCCTTTTCCACAGCATTCCCAAACTTTACTGGCGCACACTGACATTTTTAGTGGTTCTTTATGCTTGGTTGCTTTGCATCTGATGAGATAAGCCTTTGCTTAACAAAGACTATTTCATTGATATAGTTGGGTCTTAGTTTACTTGCTATAAACATTTCTTTGAAGATTTAGGAAGAAAAACAAATGGAGCTGTCGAATGGCAATGCTGCTGAAGTCAAATGTCTCTGAATAAACAAGAAGCTACAGTGTTATTTCAGCTCAGTGTTGGCTCGCTGAATGTGGATGTCTCCTGCTTTTGTAAATAATAACAGAAAACAATGCACAGGATTCTGAACTCAGCTCTGTGATGGGAAATGGAAGATTTGTAATTTAGGAACAGCTTAACTCCTTTGTTTGATTTGATGGTGAAGATGGAAAAATACCTCTTGGTATAAAGTTGGAATTTGGTATTGATGGCTTCTGTAGATCATTAATCAGGAGGATGGGTTTATGCATGCCTTTTTGTGCTGAGCCCAGGACTAGTGCTGTATGCTGAGCAGATGCACTGTGTGATGTGACACTGCAACAACAAGATTTTTTTTCCCCCTGCTTTGCTATAAAACAGCATAAAGATACTGTATTACAGAAAATGAGGGAACTTTCCCAGCTGGGAGACTAATTCTTGATTGTTGGGAAGCAATAGCTATCTTTCTGTCCTGCCTCTGGCAAGTCCTTTGTGGTATTTCTTTTTTTGGTGTGGAAAATATGCCAGTGGTTTATTGAATTACTGTTCCACTCCTACGTGGTAGAGCTTTGAACAGATGCATTTACACCAGCATTCTGTGAGAATGGGAGCACAGTTTATCCTGTTGATAAACTGCCTATTTAAATAAAGCCTTCAGCAGTGTAATCTGGTAATTCTAATTAAGTCATTTACATAGGGAATTGGCCCAGGGTTTCATCAGATGGCTGCTGGGGAGCTGAAATGCATTCTTTCCCTCCAGCTGTATTAAACCAGCCTTTTGATCCTGTCCTTTTTTTAGCCTTTAAGCCAAAGTGGTTATCACTGTGCAGAGTTAATTGAGAAAGGGAAGTTGGGGGACATGGGGGCCCTTCGAGCTTTAGCTTTGGTCTTAATTATTACAGTTCTAATTACATAATTAGAGGACTTCCAGATTTTGTGTGTTGATAAAAGTGATTCTGTACAGGTTTTGTTAGAAAGAGAAAATACTCCGCGGAGAGGCTGGCTTCAGTGAAGTTCTTTATTGGTAAATGATTGCCAATAACTTATCTTGAGAGCAGTATATGCCTGGAGTATCTGAGTTCTGCCCCAGCACTCGATAAGGAGGTTTCATTTACCCAGGGTGGACCCCGTGTCCTTCAGAGAGCACAAGTTATATGTCTGACTTCCATTGCCTAATCATCCCAGCTGCAGGCTTGTAGAGGTGGTGAAATTTAAACTTAGAGAAATGTCTGGTCAGTGGGAAAGATTAATTTTTTTAAAGCCCTTTTTTCCTTTATTAAAAAAAAAAAAATCAAAAACCAGTAAAAATGTATCCCAGCTCTAATGCCAGGCTGACTGCAAACTGCTGTGATGTCCTTGATAGTTTTTATGGGAACATAATCTGGGACTGTGATGTCCCTGGGACTAAATCCCCAAATTCCCTTGTTGGATAAAGCCTCCCCAGCTCCTGCTGCAGGACGTGTGGGCTGCAGTGTCTGAAGGTGCTCACTGTGCTGGGCTCCCTGCCCTGCTCAGACCTGCTGGTGCTGCCCCCCTGGGCTGTGAATGGGCAGGGGGATCCTGTCGGTGTCAGGGTTTATTCTGATGATTTCCTGCTGGGCAGCCCGGGCTTCACCTGCGGGAATTGCTGCGGAGCCCTCAGATCCTGGAGCCAAGTGATCACACGATGGCTGTCGTGGTTGTAGTAAAAATTTGTAAAAGAACTCGGAGCCTCTGGAAGTTCTGCCAAACACCAGCTTGTCCTCCAAGAATCTCCTCATTCAGTCTCACAGCTGTAGCTTTATGTTGTTTGGCAATACTTACAAGGAATCATTCCCAAGTATGTTGTTTCAGATGTCTTGTGAGTGCCTTTGCCAGGAGGCTCTCTATCCTCTGCCTGTTTTATCAGCAGTGCTGAGGAAATGCCCTTGCTGTGGTCACAGGCAGGGGTTATTCTTACCTGCACATTTACTGTTCTTGTGGTGCACAGGCTGAAGGGGGCTGAGGAAAGGTGCCAGCGTTGGGTACCAGTTTGCTGCTGCACCAAGCTCAGGGTGTGGCTGCTCGCTGCCTCCTGCTTTGCTTTGTGAAGCTTTTCTTTGCCCAATTCTCCTGCTTACCTGGTGCTGCCAGCTGGGTCCATCACCTTAACTCTTGAGCTGACCTTTAGTGTTTCACTCGGGTTTACACAAAGGCTCTGAGCAGCCAACTGTCCCTACCACAGGATGATATCCATAAAAATGACATTTCCTAGTCTTGAAAAAAAATCCCCAGGCCCATTGGAGACATGTGAAAAGGACACCCAGCAGGAAGAGAGGCCCATGGCCTGAAATATTCATCAATCATTTTCCTGGCACCAGGAAACCAATCAACTCTTCTAAGGGGGGGGAGTGTAATCAATCACACAATGTGGGAAACGGGGCTGCCAGAAATGTCCCTTCATGTGGACAGAAGGAAGGGGCTGTGTGGGTCCTTACTCACAAGTGGTAACTTACACCCTCGGTGCAGGGCACTCTGCTTTTGTAAAAGGCAATCTGTGCTCCAGCCCCAGCCTGCACTCGAGGTTTTGTTTTCAGCAGTGCTGTCTTGTTTTGTCCTTAGATTTTTTTTTTTTTTAATTTACCTCTTTTCTGTAGCTGGTAGGTGAAGGGTTTGTTTCCTGTTCCCAAACCTCCGTGTTCTGAAGTGGCAGGTCCAGCAGCAGCACGTTTTTATCTAGAGGATCAGAGTTTTAAAATTTTGCTCTTTTTTGCATGAAACAACATAAGTTTGAAACAGCTTCCATTGCAAACTGGTACTGGGGAAGAAATGCACCTCTGGGTGTTTGACCTCTTTTTTTTATCTTTGGGCCATGCTAAAAGAAGTATATATAGATTGCCCAATAATAAGTGAACTGTAGTTGTCAACATCTGTAGGATAGGGATTATTTGAATTCAAGTAAGAGTTCAAATAATAATTTGAAATTCAAATAAGAAACACTACAAAATATTCTAGTAAGATGCTATAAATTGGAACAAGAGACCTGTTTACAGGTTGTTTTTTCCTAGGAAAACCTCTGCAGTAGTTGCTACATAAGAAATGCCATAATCGTGGCAAAATAAATGGCACTGCCCCAGCCTTTCTCATCTCCTTTAGCCCAGCAGACAGCAATCCTGCTGGGATGATTTTTCCTGAGGAGAGTGAGATGTTTCAGGCGTGGCCATGGTCCTGGCTGGGTGGGGGACCAGCCTCACCCACCACTGCCCAAGCAGAACACCACCATCTGTGGGGCACCAGTGCTGAGCAGCTTCAGAAGGAGGAATACAAATAGATTTCCTGTAGCAATGTAGGTAACAATTATTTTTAAACTGTAAAACTTTTGATCGTATGTCTTCCAACATAGATGTTAAAACAGGCAAAGTTGTGCACTGTCTTTTCATGGAAATCAGAAAATATATTATTTTAGATTAAAAGTCAATTAAGATTCAGATTGTTCTTCAGAGCAGCAGTGTATACTAAATTCAATCCAAAATTAGTTTCTCATTGAAAAGATTAGGAACCTTCTCTTTAAAAATGTAGATATTTTTCTGCATTTAAGGTAATTTTCTAGTACAAGTGGAGACAAATATCCACAAATACCCAAATGTCAGGAAGGATGTTTCTATTTTTAACAGCGTTTTTCTGTCTGTCAGACAGTTTCTGATGTGCTCTTTAAGATGCTTAGATGTGTTACCACAATTAAAAGCTACTAAGAGATGTGGCACCCTGCAAAATGAGATTATAGCCACAGGCAGATGTGGCTGGAAGGAGCCCCAAAGAGAAAGGGAAGTGTTCCTGGAATTGCAAGCAGCAGGGGCTAATGCGGTTTGCAAACATGGGAGACAGTAGGCAGAGAGGTAGGTGGGGAGGAAGAATCAAATTTCCCTTGATTCCTGCCCGTTTGTAATCCCTGCCCCTGGGAGGCCAAACACTTGATGTGAGCCTTTCACTCCGACAAAACCTGGTGTTGGTGGGGCGAGAGGGGACTGCTGCTGGGGCTCTCATCGCTGGATTTCACCAGCAAGATGCTCACATCAGTGATGGAAGGAAAACCTGCAGGAAACCCCCAGGACTGGTCAGTTACTGCAGCCACTGCCAGGTGGCCCGTGGGAAGTGGAGACCCCACAGAGATGAGAGAGGCACACCTGCCTCTGTCCCCACCTGACAGTGTCCCAGGGTGTTTTAACCTGGTGCACTCCTTGGGGTGGAGAACAGCTTGCCTCTGGGAGCACTGGCTAATCTGCAACAGGATTTCTGCCATATTCTGTATGTCATAACGTGCTGTTATTTATTAGGACATCAGTATTAATCTGTGTTGATGATAACTCTTAAAAAAAAACCCAGCATCTCTTGTATAATATCAGTCAATTCTTGTTTCTTTAATGTAGGTGATTCTAGTGGGCTCTAGATGGGTTTTGCTAAAGTGGTGTGCCTTGTGTTGGCCAACACTTTATCAGAAAGTCAATAAGGAATTTCCCCAGATTTACAGACTGATGATGCAATTGATCTTTCAATATTGGAGTAGGCTGGGCTGCCTGGTAGGCAATATCCTAATAAACCAAAACGTCCTCCGGGCAGAGAAGATGCAGAAAATCTCATGGCCAGGGACAAAGACAAGTGTGCTTGTGGGCTGGGGTGCTGTGAGGCACTGGCTGTGAGACAGAGACAGGATCACCTTCTTTTAGGACAGGCTTTTTTCTTTATCAGCCTAATTTTTTTAAGTGTTGGTGCTTGACTGTGTTTTTTTCCCTTTTGGTAAAAGTCTAAAATAAGATGCCAAATGTATTTGAGTCCCCTTTAGAGGAATGAGCTGGCTGAGAGCTGCCCTGAGCCTTGCTGTTACCACCAGCTGGCTCTCAGGGCATTTCCTCCACTCCACCACATTTTTTTAGGAGCAGCTCCTGCTGAACCTCTCAGGGAAGCACCAGCTCTCCAGAAGTGCCCTGTGCTCTGTCCCAGAAATCACAGAGGGCTTCTGGAAACCCTGGGAAATAAGGGATGTGGTAATGCTGATCCCACAGCAGCATGCATCTCCTTCCTGCTTTGATTTTTTGTGCCTCAGGAGGCATGTCAGGAATCCTGTGACTTTTGATGGCATCAATAAATCAGATACCACGCTGACAGAATTTTACTGGAATGTAAACAGGCATTTAAAATAACAATGTTTGTAGAGAGGGGATTGAGGAATACAGTGCAGGTACGTGGAAGATTCAGCCCTGTGTAGGTTTCCTTTCAGTTTTGTTGGTAAGCAGGAACTGGGATTCTTCTCCATGTAAATGAAAATAAGTAAAAATACTTACCACGAGATGACCTTATTTCCCACTCCCCTCTGCAAACAGTGTGTGTTTTCAGTGCTGAGGTGAGACAAGCTCTACCCAATGTAGGGGAAAGGGGAGGAATGTCTCTGTATAGTAAAATTGAGCTGATAAGGGATAATGAATCACCTTTAACTCGGCTCTGCTGAGCAGTAGCTGCTCTGGGGAGCTGCAGGCTGGTCAGCCTTGTCCCAGTCCCTCGGTGGGAAGGGTGTGGAGCAAACCCTCCCAGAAGGCATTTCCAGGCACTTGAGGGACAGGAAGGTAATTGGGAACACTCACTGTGGGTTTACCAAGGGGAGAGATCGTGCCTGACCACCCTCATTCCTTCTGTGATGAAATGACTGGATCCATGGATGAGGACAGAGGAATTCTGTCATTAACCTTAGTGTTATGAAAGGCTTCTGATGCAGTGTCCCGTGGCATCCTTGCAGGCAGTTTGGGTGAAAACCTGGGCTGTTTGCTCAAAGGGTGGCAGTTCAGGCACTAACTGGTGGCCGTTGTGCTGTGACTGTCCTTGGGAGTCAGTGTTGGGGCAATTGCATCAGCCATCTGGGATGGACAGACTCCTCAGACCTGCAGATGACACCAGGCTGATACTCTGGAAGGCACAGCTGCTGTTCAGAAGGACCTCAATAACCTGAAGGAAAAGGTTGATTGAGACTTCAAAGTCAAGCAGCCACAAACATCAGGTCCTGCAGCTGGATAAGGCCATGGAATGGTGCAGGCTGGGGAGCAGCTCGGCAGAGAGGGCCTGGGGATGGGGAGAACCTCACAACTGAGCCAGGCTGGGCTTGTCACAGGCTGACAGGAGCACTTGGTGCCCTCTGTGGGACATGGCAGAGTCACCTCTGAGCCTGCTGAGCCTGTCCCACACACGGGATGGATGGGTGGGATTGATCCTGGGCAGGACGGCAGCTGCTGGGAGGGGGGAGTGTTCTGGGGCTCCCCGAGTCAGCAGGTCCTGCCCATCCCCACCTGGGGAGTCCCACGGTGCTCAGGGTGCCCTGTGTCACCTGCTGAGCTCTTCCACACCTGAGATGGCAGCACTGGGAGGGGGTGCCACAACTCATCTTCAAAGTCCCGTGCTGTGTCACAGGTTCAGGCTAAGTTCATTTCTAGGAGTAGCCCATGTCCCCCTTCAATTAGCATAAACAGGGACAAGGGCAGGCAAAGGTCAAGAGAAGTTCAAAATAGCATAATCTCCTTTTTCTCGTGTTCCCAAATGTTCCTGATCCCGCAAAGCTCTCCATGCTGGCCCTGCTGGTGTGTTTACCAGACCGTTGTAAAAGTCAAAGAACAAGGCCTGGCTTGATACAAGGGAAGTTAGAAATCGAGGGGCTGAGAATAGGTGGCATTGTTGCTTAAAACAGGAGAAATAATTGATTTATGTTATGGTGGCCAATTAGGCTGTAAAGTGAAAAACTCTTAAAGAAACCCTGTGGCTTCAAGGGAGCTTTTTGCTGATTCCTGCTCAGCAAATAGGGGAACCCAAATAAAGGTCATCAGCTCCATGAGCTGAATTATTAATTCCTTTCATGCCACTCAGGGCTTGTAAACAGTATATAATACAGGAAAACAATTGGCACTGTTCACTGAGTGGGCAGAGGAGAGGTCAGGAGGTGAATACTTGTATTGGCAGCAGTTGCTTCTCATAGCTGAGCAGACTTCTGTCCTTTTCTTCTTTTAGAGCAAACCACCTTCCAAAATCTTAGTCTGGTTGTTAGTCCATATCTCCTCTTTCTTAAATGAATTGTTTTTAGGAATTTAATGGATTACATATAATTATGAAGGTAAAAAGGACTGGAGGAAAGGGTGAAGGACTATGGATAAGAGAGCAAACCAGCATTACCATGTTTCATAAACAGCTGTTTAATTTTTTTTTAATATTGAGAGAAATTTTTTAAATCCATCTATTCAAGGCCGGGCGTACAACAAGCAGTTGTGATTTACGTACATAGAAAAAAAATCAAAGTGTGATTTTGAGATTAATATACCACAAATACCAGCTGCCAGGAGTAGACAAGACCAGAAAAGGAGTAGACAAGACCAGAAATGTTGATGTATTGGTGCTCTTGGATGCCACAGCTGTGCCATGTTCCAGGCAGGACATTGAGGGGATTCGAAGCTCAGGCTTGAGCAGCTGGGTGGTGGTGAGCATGCTGCCTGCATTGATGAACAAATTACAAACAGTCATTAAAACACACAATTTCAGGCATGAACTGAAATTTCCAAGTATGGCCGGGAAACAGCTACACTCTGTTTGCAGCCTGTAACGTGGCACTGCAATAAACAACCTAAAACGTCGGGACTTAAGAGAATTTGCGCTGCCTCTCTCTGAACGCTTCCCACTCACAGCCTCCCTTCAGAAGGCCACATGCATTATTTAGCTGCTCTCTGGATGATACCTGATGAAGTATTCCAGATGTTGGCAGGTGTACCTTACTGCCCCGAGTGGCAGTGGTGTCCCAGCAGCCTCTCAAGTGGCTGCCCTGTGCCATCTGGCCGCGTGCCGGGCGCTGACCTCTGTGTGCCAGAGCAGCAGGTAACCCAGTGACCATCTGCTGGCCTGGGCCCAGGCCTCCCTGCCAGCTGACTCTGCCCCACGCTCACAACAGCCACAGGAACTTTAACCTGCACTTACTTTCTTGGCTTAATCTGGATGTGTGTGAAAGCATGTGTAGCTTTCAACGGGCAAAAGTACAAAACTCTTTCCAGGAACATGAAATGGCTGTACTGCATATGAAGAATCTCTTTTTTTTTTATTTACAAAACATGTAGAGTATATGGCTTGCTAGTTCCTAAGAGACTGTAGTATTAAGGTGGAAAATAGGAAGGTGCAAAATAATTTTTCTTCTCCAAGCTCATCAGAGACCTGTGCAGTGTAACCCAGAGCCTTTTGGGGGTCTGCAGTCAGCAGGTCACATGCAGCTTTCTGAGCACTGGTGCAAGAGCCAAGGCAGAGGATAAATTAATGTGTACGTGTTTTAGGCAGTAAATGCCGTGGTAATTCAGTGGGGAATAGGACAGGAACGAGCCGGGGCACTGGTGAATGAATCTGTAATTGTGATTGTTGCTGTTCTCAGCTATGGCTGGTGTTTAACATGATGAACTAAAGCTGCTGCTTTGAGGGGGTTGGAGTGGCACAGAAGTATGGCAGGAGGATTTAGTCAGTGTGGTGCAGTGTCTGCTCTCACATTCTGTGAAAATGGTCTGCTGAAGTGTTTACTTTTGTTTGTGGTTTGCCTAATTAGAGCAGAACTTTGCACTTTCAGTGTAAACAGTGGTCCTCAGGGAACTGCCTGCTGCCTGAGAAATGGGAATTGCAGGAATGTGAGAGGCAGGATTTGGGCTGGCAGCAAAGCCTGGCTGTGGGCTGGAGTTGTGCTCCTGGGGCTGTGTTCTGGGGTTAGGAATGTAAACTTGTAGTGTGCATTTATTGGGTCTTAGAGCTAAACAAGAGTTACAGAACATATAATTATGTGGGACCTACCAGCATTTAAAAAAACATGGAGATGGAGACTGAGCTGCTCGACTTGGGTGTTGGTGGTGATGTGCTGAGAGGGGCTGTGGTCTTCTGAGAGGGATCAAGCCCAAAGAATGCATCTTGGCTTTCCCTAATCTTGGGTTAAAACTGACCCTGTTAGTGCAAGATGGTTTTCTCCTGGTTTGGGTCCTGGAAAGGTGGATCCTTTCCAAAACACAGAGGGCAATCTGCCATTTGGTTTTGATCACGTTCTGACTTTGAGGGTTTTCACTGGCAGACAGAGGCAGGAAGTTCTGTTTCTTCTTTCAGCTCTTAGAAAATAAACCATTGGAGTGTCTTGTGCTTAAAGACACTTGTTTCTGATGCTGCTCCAGATCAAATTCCAGCAGCTTGCCAGCCTTTGGAAGAGGATCTCTCTTCTGATCAGGAATCTTTTGAAGGTTCACTGGACACAGATGGGAGATCATCATGTCCTTTCATTCCACAGTACTGCTCTGCATGCAGGTTAAACCTGATGTAATTTAGACTTCCTTTGTGCTGGAAGTTGCTCTCAATTGATATTCTCAAACCATCACAAGTTACAAATTACTAATATGACTGCTGAGAAAAGCAGATCTACAGATAGTGTGTATGTATGATAGAAATACCTGGAGAGGGGGAAGCTGATGCTGTTAAGATTACCTGCTTCTCTGGGCAGCTTCCTCAGGTGATTGAAGACATGCGTATTCAATTTCAGTGTAAATGAAAGTTTTCAAAGTAAAACCTTCTCAGTAACATGCACATCACATCTTTCTCATTTTCACTTTCCCATTAGCTACAGATGTGGAGCAGATGAGTTCCTCCTCTCCTGTCCTCCCTATGAACTCCATGGGCAGTAAGTACCTCTTTTCTTGCCATGTGTGACGAGGTAGAATTCCTCATTTTGAAATAATCCAGAGATGTGAATTGATACTCCACGGCAGAGACGTGGAGAAGTTTTACAGCTGATGCTTTTTCATGGAAGTGGGGATTCCCACAGCTAAGAGCTGATGAGGTATTTCTCACACAAGTAGCACAGACCAGTCTGTACATCACTGTTGACACCAGCAGAATGCAGGTTGTGTAGGATCGGTTGCCACCAGAGATATCTCAGTGAAGGAGATGCCTGTATGAGTGACAGAAACCCCTGAGGGGACTTAAATTATGTTGACATTGGAGTATTTTTCTGTAGTGTTTCCTTATTACACTTGAAAACCTATAGCCTGGGATTTCTCATGAAACTGAGAACACTTGGTGAAATCCTCCTCAATTTCAGGGCAATTCTGGGCCTGTAACTTTTTGAGACTTTGAAAACCTGAGCTGCTGCACACCTTAAAAAGCAGGAATTCAGAATTCCTCCTTAACACTCCATCTAGTGGCATTTGCTGTGCAGAGGGACCAGTCGAGGGGAATCCACTAGATGGCAACAGGCCCTTGTCAGACTGGTGGGGCTGGGAAACCGAGTCCTTACCAGGGCTGAGCGCCCCTCGTTCAGAGCAACTTCTCCTCTCATTGTTCGGCAACTCTGTGCATTTTTCAAATGCGGCAGGCTTTTAACTGACAGCTCATTTCAAAAGTAAATGCTGAGATGTTCCCAACTGCTAAAAGCCTCCCAGAGCCAGGACATGGTCCTTTCCACGTGTCTCTGTGCTGGTGGACTTGCACTTACTTTTCCTGGATTCCTGTATGATGGGAATGAAAATCTGGTTCCTTCTTTTATACTGAGAACAGCCCTCTGGAATGCATCCATGCTAGGCTCCCAGTTGTGAACGTGTGTGCAGTTATTTGCCTGTTGATTGATGAAACACACCTCTGTAGGTATCTAGCTAGGTCTTCATGCAGTTTATCACTTTTATATGGAAACAGGTAATTTCACATGCATATGTAAACATGTATAGTTCATGATAACATATTGGCTAATATTCTGTTGGACCTTTGTGGCCTGACATAGCTCATGTTTGCTCTTGTGCATTGACAGGTATTAAAACATAACTAAATTTTCCACAGTACTCTCCCAGCAGAATGTATCTGCAAACAAAGGGCAGGGCTGTCCAACATGAGTGTCTGACCCTCTTTCCCCCTTAAATAACTGTATGTTATTGCCAGTGTGCATTTGTCTCTGCTGCAGCTTTCATGTCTGTTACCTTTTGCTAAACTGAAAAATGCTTGTCTGTTCCCTCTGGAGATATTTATATAAACTTTTGATAAAACTAAAATAAACCGAGCTCCTCGAGTTCTTTTGATGTCTTGCTGTCTCTCAATCACCTGGGCAGTGCTGGTGGCCACTCTGGCCAGTCACAAGGATGCCCCAGCCCTTGCTGCTGGCCCTCTGGCGTGGATGGATGAGCCCTGGCAGTTCCTGCTGGGCAGGTCCCAAAGCTCCCCAGCCCCAGCTGTCCCCGGGCTGTGGTGGCAGCACTGAACGTGCTGGTGCTCAGTGTCACCCTGACGTGCCCCAGGGCAGGTGGATCTGCGGGGTGGTGCCTCTGGTAGGCAGCAAACAGTTGCTGACACAAACATCTAAAGCTTCCCAAGCATGGATTTAAAAACATTCTGGACGTGCCTGCTAACCTGTCTTTCCTTAGTTGTTTTTTTTGTTTTTGTTTTTTTTTCCCTTGCTGTCTCCTTACCAAAATTAAATTTAAAAAAAAATCTGGAGGATTTTTTACAGCCAAGTGGGACCCCCAGTTTTAAGCTTATTTGTGCATCCAGAGAATTTGAAAGGTATGGAACGTCTGCTCAAGCCTTTGGCTTGTTGTGCACTGGCAAACTGAGGTAATGGCCTCTTTACTGTAATTTTCCCTGTTTGTCTGAAATGTCTTACTCAAAGTAATTGCAGAGAATTATTTTCACATGTCCTTGCAGTAAAGATAAACACCTCTTTTAGGACTTCTGTATATTCTACTTTCATGCAGGTATACATGAGGAAAACCAGTTGGCTGAAATGTCTTTAAAATAACACAGAAGTGCCTTCTTGTACATCATCATGTAAGATGTCTCTGGAAAAAATCCAAATTGTGCACTCTCACTTCCGAATGAGTCTGCCAAGCACGCTGAAAAATTTGAGATTTCAAAGGCAGAATGTCAAACTGCATCAAAAATGAGTCATTTGACTTGTTTTCATAATGTTAAAACAATTTGTCAGGCGTGCTTTTGGGCTGTGCACTGTTACACTGCTGTGGTGAATTCCCTGTACCAAACCACCACACTTACCCTGTCAGTGGCAGTGCTCACTGTGGGTGACTGTACAGGGCTCTTTGCTATCAGGGAGAGGGGAGATTTTTCCTGAAATTCCACTTTTGCAAAGTTCAGTCTGTTTAGTGTGTAGCTGTTGAACTTGGTGGAGCTGTTCCTGTGTAAAATTGAACAGGTTCAAGTCTTTTAACAGGGCAAGCAGATACATTTTGAACATTCACCTAACTGAAGGTCAGAAGTCCTTGGTGAGTTGTTCTGACTCAGAGCTGTACAGTGAGCTGAGGGACATGGCTCCTGTGGGACAGCAGCACAGCATGTCTGAACAGGCTCCTTCAGGATAATCCTCTGAGCAACTGGAGGAGCAAACAAGGATAAGAGAAGTGCTTGGACCCTTTACTGCCCAGGGAACTGACTGACACCACTGCTGAACAGAGTGAGATCCACCATCCCTGGTCTGAGTGGCGTGGGGGGCACACAGGAGCCTCCCTCCTTTACTGCATCGCCCTGTCCAGAGACAGGGGCATTCCTGGGAACAGCTATGTCATGCCAGGCATGTAGAAATACTTGGAGGGCAGCTCGAGGGGCTGCTCTCCTGTCCCAGGGCAGTGTCAGTTGTGTCTGTCATGCAGAGATGTGTCTGCTCCTCCCTGCACAGCCGCAGAGCGGGAAGGTCCCTGCCTGCCCAGGCTGTCAGCCCCAGCTCACCTTTCCAGTGTAACTGAAGCTGGCCCTGCCCACCACAGCCCTGAAGGATGTTCTCTGCAGCAGTGCCTTAAATCACTGTTTTCTGCTTTGCTTCCTCCCGTTCTCATCCCTGTCAATCCAAACCCCACAGTTCAGTCCCTTTTCATCTCTCACTGGTCACTTTGTAGGACCAGTGCTGTTCCAACAGCGTGGCTCGCTCAGGAGGAAGGTTAATTTCCTATAACCTGGTAGAGCTGTAGGTTTATGCTTTACTGATAGATTTACTAACTGGGTGTCACTTTAAAAATCCCTGTGCCTTTGTTAATTAGCACTCAGATTGGCTCATGAAGGAGCTGGATGACGTGTCCTCAACTTCTCTGGTGGGACAATGGCACAGCCACAGACCCGCCTCACGCAGTTCTGGGAGGCAGAACTTGGATACAGCATTTCTTTGGCAAAAGTGTCATTTTCCTTGCCAGCCAGGCCACCCTGGCCATCTGAGTGGGTGGCCCTGGGCTGTGGGAGCGGGTGGTCCTTGGCTGGCTGGTCCGCAGTTTGCATTCATTGATCAGTGAGTTGATAGAAATGAAAACCCACCGACAGCAATGAATGTTGATTGCAGCCATTAGATGCTGAAGGTGCCACGCCACGGCGATGGTGCTGTCACTCTAGAGCAGCCCAAGACAAAATTCCCTGGCACGTGCTTTGGGTCTTTTCTCGTTTTATGGATTCTGTAGTCCCTGTCCAGGCAGACAAGGGCCTGCACCCCTGTGAAGGCACCCGCTGCCAGATCCTGCAGTTCTGCTCACCCAGCTGGGCTGGAAAAGGTTCCAGGCAGGTCCCACTGAGGTGCCCAAGCCCTTGGCTTTCCGTGCCTTTGAAAGGAAGGATGTTTCCTTGCTGGGCTGGCTGCAGGGCGACAGCCTGAGCCGCGGGAGCAGCTGGAGCTGGCCGGGAGGGAGCCGCTCCTCGCCCGGCCTTCCCGGTGAGCAGCTGCTGAAATCCAGTGCAGGTTCCTGGGAGCAAATGAACGGACATTCCAAAGCTTTTTCCAGCAAAGCTCAAGTTGCCAGCCCAAGTGGAAAGGTTTCCTCCTGATCTGGCCTGTATTCTGCTATTTTGAACGTGTACCATGCTCAGATTTGTTTCCAAGCGTCCCATATGGTGTGGATACGTTCCTGCTTTTGTGCTGCCCGTACAAAACATTCCATTGATCTCTTATACTCTGTTCTGCAGAAATTCTGCGCTAGTATAAAGCTTTAATTCTTTTTTTTTTTTTTTTTTTTAAGAGAAAACAAGCATTTCTTATACACCAATTCACTTTTGGAGAAAGTAGAACTGGAAAAACTCAACCTCTGTAGCTCTTAACATAATCTGTAAATCATGACCTGCTAATGGCAACCACATGTGAAATCTCTGAAGGTTCAGGCTTTCCATTTAACAGAGGGTTTGTGATAAACCTCAAGGTACAGTCAACGGTCGATGGTTTTTTCTAGTTCTCAAACTCACCGACAGCGTTGAATGTTCACTGAAGCTATCCAAAGATGGCTGTGTACATGCACTGTACAGATTTTCCATGCATATGTTTTCCATAGACTGCCAGTGGAAACACTGCTGAGGACTGCACATTCTTTATTGTAAAGCCTTAAACTGCAAAGTATTTTAATTACGGAATGGAACCTCGAGGACTAATGAATTGCAGAAGTGTAACGCTCTGGTTATGGGTGCTGAGTTCACTTAGTATTTCTTAAACCAGCTTTGAATATGTCGGAGGTGCAGTTGTGGAAAAAGCCTTTCCTCTTGTGGATATGCATGCACTAAGGGTATTTATAATGATTCAGATTTCTTTATGAAGTTCACTTGGAAAAAAAACCTGGGGGTGGGGGCTCACCCACAGTGCTAATCCAACAGAAGTGAGAGAAGGGGATCTACTTGATGGGAGTACATAATGTCTGTATTTCCTCAGCTCCTGTCCCCGCTTTTCTTTCCCCTAGAAAGAGGAAAACGGGATTTAATCTCTTTAAATCTCTATATTGCATCTAATTATATTCACCTTCTCCACCTGGCTTGCATGGTTCCAGAGAGATGACTTATTTGCAGTTTGTTTGTTAAGAAGTAAATCTGCTGCTGTATCTGAAATAACTTTCCTGTTAATGCAGTGGAGCCTACACTGGGGATAATTTACTGCTTAAATGCTGGAAACTTGCTTTAAATTTGGAGTATTTTCTCTTGTTGTAGGGATCTAACAGTTTCTCTCTGAATATCCTGAGCTGATACATGTAATTTAACAGTAAGTGTATTGTCTGATAAAGTACTTAAAGCAATCTTGCTCCAGAAATACAGTTTGTAGCCTGCACTTAAACGGATTGATTTTAATGGTATCATTAAACATCAGCTGATACTGAAAATCAAAAGAATTTTCCAAAAATTAGTCTCACCTTTTTCTTGCCATCATTTGGAGTAGGAGCTGGTGGAAAGAACAAAGACAATTTGAATTAATCACAAGCAGTGCTCAGCCTGGAGTGTTAAGCCTCAGGAGTGTCCCAGTGTGAAGGGTGACTACATGTGGTAGATGTAACATAAATCAAGGAAACAAGTCAAGCATGAAATTTTGGTTTTAACAAACCAAAACAGTGTGTTTATATTTAAATGACATTGTGAGAGAGGCTTTTTTTCTCAATTCACTACTTCTTCCTCTTTTATCCCTCCAATGACCTCCGAGGTAGGAACTTTCATCTTCTTGTTTCATGATTTCAGAGCCTGAATTTCTTCTGCAAGTTAAACTGTACATGTTATTTCTACATCCTGGCTGCAAACTCCTTCCCCTTTGCAAAGTTCAAAGCTCTCCATCAGATTTTTTGGACAGACTCCGAAATGATAAAACAGCTCTCTGGAAACTGTAAGTGGGCAATATATGCAAGGCACACTCCAAAAGTTCTGGTCTGCACTGAACCTTCAACATACTTTCCTTTCTGTCACACTTCTCTCACCTAGGAAGCACTGAAACCAGAGCTGACAGCTGCCACCTCTATTGTTATTCCTTAATTTTTATTTTTTGTTGTGAAGAAAGCATTAAGTGGACCCTCCCCAGATGCTGACAGGGTCCCTGAAAGCCCAGCTCTGTTCTCTGCATGGAGCACCTTGTAAACTGGGATCCCTGTAAGGCCACCACTCAGGAGGCACTGACTGCTGAACAAGACCTTTTCTGTGAATGAAAGTATTGAACATTCAGAGCACACGGGGTTTTCTTTCAAATTACAGTGGAGAGAATGGGTTTCTGTACTAAGGAAATGGTTTCCTCAAAATTTGCATACAAACCCTGAAACACAGTGGTTAACCTGTTTGTAAGAGGTAACTGCTCAGGATCGAGTTAATTTGGGGTACGTTTCTTGTGCTCTTTGTATTTATGGTGCCTGAACAATTCTTACACCCTAATCCAGTCATTCAGCTAGCTCCTTACAATAAGGCTTTTATTTAGCAGGGCAGGGATCCCAACAGCACTGCCCTAAAGTATAACTAAATAAATTTTACATATGCATCTGGTAGTAAACCAGTTTCCCTTTTCCTCCCACCCCTGTGCTGTAGCTGTGGCTCTCATGAGGGAGGTGTGTGACCTCAGTGAAGGAAACTGGGGCCAGGACTGTCCTCAGCACATGAGTGTGTTACTGCCTGCCTGGAGCACCCACAGAAATGCCATGTGCAGGCACATTTGCTTTGTCCTGGAACAAGCTTTAATTGTACTATAAAAATGTGTTTTCTTTGTCAAGGTAAAGGACTTCAGCAGGGTAAGCATGCAAATACACCTCGGGGAGACAAAAGCATGGAATTGCTGGTGGCAGTTTTAGTTATTGCTGTTTCATTGAAATTTGGGTGTTTCATTGAAATTTGTCATGGCCAAACACTTCAGATTCAGCAGTCTTCTCCAGTGAGCACTGGAGATTATTTTGAGCTGTCCAAAAATTCCTTGGGACTACTACTGGACGAGTCCAGGGGCTCCATAAAACTGGGGGACAGAGTTACCAGTCTGTTCCATTTGCCCACTTTTAGAACATAGTGCTGTGATGGCGATCCTAGAGAAAACAGATGCTGAGCTCTTCTGGGACCTGGGAGAAATGCTGTTAGTACCAGTTTCCAGCAATTTAGGGAGGACTTAGCAAGTTCTTTTGATCTCACTCTAAGTTGACAAGCTTGCTTGCGGATGCAACATACCCTAGACTTTAGTAAGGTGTTTGACTTAATACCAAATGACAATTTAAACTGGTATGATACAAATTTGCTGTGGCAAATCTTAAAAGGATTAACGAATGACAAACGGGGAGGTCTAAATGCAGTTCCAAGTGGGAACTTGATCCAGTTGGCGCAGCCTTAGAGTGACTTGGCCGCATCCTAAAGCATCGTGGTTTCTGGCCTGGGAGAAATGTAGTATCCCATGGTAGCAGGTTTGGGGTTTTTAGACAGAAGAGTGACACAGATTGGGATGTCCGGATAAATCAGGTGTAAGTGAATGCTGTGGTACAGCTGAATGCAAAGTTCCATGTTTGGGAACAGGGAATCCAGACCACGTGTGAGGATAAAGGGCTCGGCCCATGGAGCAGTGCTTGCCACGAAGATAATTAACTGCATGTGTGTGCACAATCTCACTCCTACTACTGTGCAAACAATGGAATATTGAACAGCAGCACAGGCTGCTGCATCTGCATTTAGTTCTCCTGAAGCTGCTGAAAGGATGCTTCAGCCAGTTCTGGCACAGGCTGCCCTGGAGACATCACTGAGCTGAGCCGGTTTCTCAGAGTTTGAGTGGAGAGCAATTAGATAATCAGAAAGACTGTCACCAGTAAAATAAGGTTGTCTGAGGTAAAGCAGTGAAGGTTCAGGAGTTCTGTCCTGTCTCTTAACATCTTTACCTGAACAACTGAGCCAGTAAGAGCACAGCAACCCTGCCCTGGGTTTGGGAATGGGTCTGCCTCCATAGCGGGGAAACAGAACCTTGGCAGTGGGTGTTAGCAGGGAGAAATGGTTTGACTCTTCACAGACTCAAGGTACCAACTTGTGTTTCAAGAGCATTATGAAGGAGTGGAAAGATTTTTTGGCCTATTAGGATTTTGCAAGAAAATTATATTAGACACTCATGCTTAAAAAATGCTAGGCCTAAGACTCAGCAAGTGATTTCAGTTGAAAAGTGAAGTAAAATTGTTTTGGTTTTGTTGGGGGTTTTTTTGGGTTTTTTTTGCCAAATATTTTAAAATAGGGCATTTATGAATGAGCTACTCTGAATGTTCTTGCAATCTGACATCCCAGATTGAATAATGAGATGCAATTTTTTAGGTGCTTCACCAAACTCACTCTGAGCTATCAAGATGCTTTTATGCAAAACTTGTTTTACATTTCTAGAACAAACACACAAGCTCTCAGAATCAAACTCTCCATCTCCCGTGACCTGCTAAAGGAAACAGTTGTCAAATTTGCTTGCTGTGGGGGGCTGGAAGACAGAACCATGGGCAGGGGCTTCCTTGCTGACCTACTTAGGCAGGAGTGATCGCCTGGATTAGAGCCCAGCTCGCTGTCCTGTCTCCAGAGTTGCTCTGTGCAAGGTGAAGGGATCAGCACGTGATGTCTCAAGCCCTGCCTGCCCCCACAGCACATTTCCCCCAGGGCTGAGCACAGGCAGGCTTGGGGAGGGGATCAGGAGCTCCTTCAGCACTGTAACAACCTCCCAGCACCCCAGGGGTGGTGTAGGGGATGTTGCTCTGAGCAGACAGGCAGGGATGGGTTTGGAGGGAGCTCCATTTATGAACTGTTTGTACCTGGACTGGAACAAAATGACCTCAGCCCAGCGTGTCTCAGTAACGGCGTCGTCATCTCATTTCACAGAACTTCAGAAATTGCCTTTGTTGGGAAAAAAACTGCTTTGGATGTTTGGGACCACTGCTGAATTGCAGCTGTTGGCTGCAATCAATAAAGCAGTTCTGACTCTTTAAAATAAAATCAGACCGGTGGCTAATGGATGTTTGGAGAAGGATACAAGGAGGAGAAGCTTGCATATTTCCTGCTAATCATCTCCTGTCTTCCAGACATTTTTCAACACACACACAGACTTCTGGAGACAGACTTCTGTGCGTTCAGTCACCAGGAATGCCTTTTTCTTTTCATGAATTTTGCACAGCTTCCCTGTGAACTTTTATCCCCTGTCTTTTAAGATAACATTTGTTGCCATGAAGACGATTGGCTGTGTTAGATCCATCACTTTTAATGGAGAGGAATCTCAGGTGTCCTCCTGATGGATTCCTGCAGTTGCACTATGCCCGGGCACATCTAACGCTGGGTAAGCAGCTTTGTGAGATATAAATAACGTTGTCTTTTCTGCTGTATTAAACATGCTCACAGGTCCTCAGCACTGAGGACTGCGCTGCTCCAGACCCAGGGTGTGTTACATTTATTGTGGCGCTGAATTCAGGATAAGTGCTTCTTCAGAAGGTTCCCCTGTGCTGACTGCTTTTCTTGGCTGGCAGCTTTGTGTCTGTGAAGATCAAAAGATTTCCCATTAGCTGTGAATTCAGGCATAGTTCCTGTGCCTGTTTCGGGAAGGAGAGAGATGATCCTAACTGCAGATGATTCCGTTACCGAGACTGTTTTCCGCCTTCTAGCTTTTTAGAAATTGCTGATAAAGAGTCATCGGTCTGACAGTTTTCACAAAAATTAGTTCCTGTGTTACAGAGAATTGCCTAGTTGTGCTGAGGCTGGAAGGAGCTGGACTTGCTGGTCTGTGCCAGGGCAGGGAGGACAGGAAGGATCACTGGTTCTCCTGCTGGTCCCAAGGGTCCAGCCGAGGTTCCCTTGTCATTGTTTCTGGATGTCAGAGAATGCCAGGTTTGGAGTTAAGGTCTCCTTGGCTCTGGTGGGGCAGTGCATTGGGCGGGCTCACCCCAGCACCATGCCTGCCCCTGGCTGTGTTTCACAGGAATCATTTTAGTTTTCCCATGTGAAACACTGAAGACATGCCCAGAACCTGCACTTGTAATGGGCAAACATGGGGAAAATACAGCTGGAAAATAACTGGGAGAGAAATCTGAGGTCTGTTTTGTTGAGATGGCTTCCTTGGGACATGACCCCCATGGAACTGCTGCCACGTGTCCCTGTTCACACACTGATCATTCCCAACACTATAAAAATACAGATTTTTAAAAAAATATGCTAATTGGGACTTTCATATTTGACTCCCTGTTTGGCATAGTAGCAATTCCATATGGATAAAGCTTAGGTTATCTGCTTGGGAAGCAGTATGGATGGAGAGGGATCAAATGGAGGATTTGCTTTCCATAATCATAATGTCTCCTCCTGATTCGTTGATAACTGTCCCTTTGAAGATAATTAGTTCCTGGTTTTCATCTTTATAATCCAGCAATTCTCATCTGATAGACTGCAAGATGTGAAGTTCTTCTCAAAAGAAATACCTGTAAAATCTCACTTTTTGGCTCAGTTTTGGCATTGTGGCACCTCTGGTTCGGTTTTATGCAGCCACCTTGTATTTCACAGTACACCCACTGCAATAAAGATTTTACTTCCAGTAACTGTATATAACTGAAGCAAAGAAAATGACATTACAATGACATTGTAATGAGCAGGAAAATGATTCCTCACGTGGCTTTCTGCCCATCCTCCTCCCAAAGGTTATGAGGTTTCTTATCCCTTGCCAACATCTGGCTTAGCTGGAAGCGTGTTATTCTTTCCATGAGGAGTGTCTTCCCTGTGAGCTGAGCCACCCAGGACAGGTGATCTCAGTGACCCTCTGCAAGCTCCTGGCTCCCATCTTCTTCTTCCCGTGGTCACTCCCAGTCAGCTCCAGCAGGCACCACAGGGCTGGGATGGATGTGCTCCTGGCTGACAGGGAAACATCACATCCTAACCATGGTCCCATCCACACCATGGGTGGGTTTCCCTGCTCTTTTTTTTCCCATTCTCACACCAGATTAATCCAGCCTTGTTTACACGTGGTCTGAACGTGCGCCGATCACGCAGGGTTGGCTTCAGAGCTTCAGCTGGGTTCCTGTGAGACTTTCCTCCCACTGTGCGTGCCTCAGCCAGAGCAGCACATCTTGAATTGTTCCTTCAGGTGTTAAAATTTAAAATAGAAGTGTCTTCAAAGACTTGAAGAACAACTAACTGTGATTTGGGGGTAAAAAAAGAGGCGGTCTCTTCTATCTGGTTACCAGGCAAATATTCCTTTGGAAGAAAGACTTCCTCCCCCACCTCTTATATATTTAATTTCTTTGCTTTTGCGTGCTTTTAAATATTGGATGGATGTGGATATGACCCCCAGGTGAGCAGGACGCAGCCATTCTTCTCTGAATTATACATTTAGCCTATTTAAATGCAGCCATCATGTGAAACAAAAAGGAGAAAATGTATTTATGTTCATTTAGAAGAATGATCTTTGGATAACGTCACCAAATATTGCAGGGTTTTATCTTGCCTATAAAATAAATTGGTCCCCGTGTGCTGTGAGATGCACATAAAAGTTTGAACATGAAAGTAGTATAAAATTCAGATGAGTTGGTAGAACTGGCTTCAGAATTTTGAAAAAACAGGAACAGATTTCCTGAGATCGATGCATTGAGGGAGGGAGGGATGTACTGCAGGTTTTCATTCGTGAATCTCAACCTACTGGCATCTTTTCTTTTTTGGTGCCCCTGACATTTGATGGTATGACCGACCTTTTGTCCTGGGGTGTGGTGAGGGCACAGGTGTTGCAGATGTGCTGTGCACCCCAGCAGGATAAAGCCACAGCCACTGATGACAATTGGCAACGCTCAAATCCGGCTGGTGGTGTTTGGATTGCGACTTCTGCAATGGCTTCAGTATTTTTATAGTTTTACACTGAACTCGTTGGTGTTTAGAAAACAGTTTCTAATATTTTAAGATACACCTTCTTGTCTTCCCTCTCTCCAGTATTTACACCACCAGCGGCGGGGTTTGCCTGGTCTGTGTTCTAGTAATTGCCTTCTACCGGAACAATCAGGAGCTGTGAGAGGAGAGGAAATTTGGCTAAAATGTTCCAAATGGAAATCTGCTTTTATGTGGTCTCGGAATGACAACCCAGCAAGCATAGGTGGATGTACTGTGAAGTGTCAGGATGCAGACAGCACCATCCTTTATCCTCAGTAAACAGGCGGGGATGGGAGGGACGTCTGGATCTGGGCAATCCACCCCAACTCCCCTCCCAGGGCACCACAAAGCTCACACAGGTACAAACAAAACAGCCTCACTCCCATATTTCAGTACTTCCTTCTTTTCTAAAGTAGACTGCAGGAATATTGCATCTACACACTGGTTACTGAAGGCAAAAAAATGAATTAAATAGGGCAAACAAAGCTGGGGCTAAGCTATTATGTATTTCAGATTGCTTAGTATTTGGCATGTGGACCAAATGCTTTAGATTATAAGGCATAAGCCTTTCAGAACCTTAAGTTATTTTAAAATTAAATGGATGACAGGCACCGGTCTGCTGCATGGATTTGATTTTCTTTGTGTCTTAGCAGAAGTAGTAAGCAATGTCTCTAACTATCTAATAAAGCTATTTTCTGCTATTACAGAAAGGTTTGCTATGAGAAACAGAACTGAGAAAGGACCACATTTTCAATAAAACAAATTGAACAGATTCTCAGAAATCTAGGTCACAGTAACAGATGACCTATACATGGTCCTAGTTTTTGATGCAACTGTCTAATCTGCTCTGAGAGTACTGGCCAGACATCATTCCTAATTGACCTTGATATTCAGTGAACAGAAAGAAAGCTAAAGCCACATGATATTTAAATCTCTAGCAGAAAATAATATATGGCAAACTTGAACGCATTCTGTTTTGTAACGAGGATCTTTTTAATGTGAACCTTGTCTTCAAACGTGTTGATCATCTTAACAGTCTGAACTGGGGCTCTGTCTAGAGAGATAAATCCGAGTGGGAAGAGCCATTCATCACCCCCAGCAGCAGGGGAGGGTTTTCTGCCCGTGGCACGAGCACCCTGTGTACCGTGGCTGCCCTGGTGGGCTCCCCCCGTGGAGGAGCAGTGCTCTCAGTGGGGTGGGAGCTCTCTCCTGGCCTGCCCTGGGGGGCTCAGCTCCAGCACGGGCCCCCGGGGTACCCAGCCCTGGTTATGTAAATGGAGCTGCTGCCACTCCAGGGCACTGGCGTGCGTGCAGCTGGAAATGTAAATATGGAGAGACTGGGAATTGCAGTGCGTGGAGAAACCCTGACCACTTCTGCTCATGAATCCTTTTTGTTCATGACATCAGACCCAAGATGTAGCACTATTTACAGAGGCACTGTGGACTTGTACATGGGAATAGAGGGATGTGTGCTCTAACGCTCAAGTAATGCGTGCTCAAAGCCTGGAAAAAGTGAAGCAGGAAAGCCTTGAATACTCATATGACAAGGTGTTTTCCAAGAGAACTATAAACTGATTTGGTCACCAAACTGAGAATCACTAAACGTATCAATAGGATTTTGGGGCTTGATGCCTTGCTGGACTCACTGCATTCCAGTGTGCCTGCACTGCATGAGCAGTGCCTGTGCCAGCGCTGGGCTCACCCTGCCTGGGCCGGAGCCCCCCAGAGCACACAGCCCCTGTCCCCGGGTGTCAGGGCAGCTCTGAGCTGAGGGCAGTGCCTGTCAGGGGACGTGCTGCCCGTGCCCACCCAGTCCTCACAGCTGGGCATCTCATCCCACACAGCCTGGCCGGAGAGAAACACGGACAGACCGCAGGGCTGAGCAGCGTGGTGCTGCAAACCCAAACTGTGCGGGATCCCAAAGCCCTGATGGCGGAAAGGGACCTGCTGCTGGGCTGCAGAATTCCCATTCCCAGGCTTCCTGCAATATTCATTCCCACACAATTAACTGCTAATGCAGGAGGCTGCCTGGGTTTGAGATGCAGCACTCAGAAATGTGCAGTTTTACCCAGGTCACTGCTGGCAGTGGGGTTCATTCCTTTGTGTTATGGTGTGAGGCAGCTGCAGATGGTTTGAGCTACTCTCAGGCAGAACAGGGAGGGCAGGGATGACTGAGGGCTGTTTGAAAAGGTGATGTCATCATCTCTATGTCCGTGGTGCTTCTTAGGGAAACACATGCTTCCATGTTACCCTTATATCAAAACACCCAATTGTTATCTTTTGAGTTCTTAACATTTGAAACTGTTGAGCGCTGTTAATCAACGCTGTGGGTTTGAAACGATTACAGCATCTGCTGGCTATTGTTAAGATAAAATGAAATTCTTAGGATTCCACATTTTTTGTTAAATTGCCAAGTGTATTGTGAGATCTCAGCATACCTGACGCATTTTTATTGGCAACCAAGCCCGTAATGCAATACCCTCCATTAATGGTTGGATTATACACGCGCTGGTCTTCTGCATCTGCTGCAACTTCCCAGGGCTGTTAGTGGTTGTCACAGTGGTTCAGACTTTATAAGCTTTCCCTTGAAATAGTTGTAACTGGAGTTGTGAAAACTGACTTTGGAATTATCTGTTATTTCTCTGTGCAGTTTAAATAAACCCTGACCACATGAGAGGAGCCATCAGCATCCTTTTCTTACGTGCCTGATGGGATTATTCCCATGTCCAGGCTGAGTCTGCGGATGTTGTTGGGGGTGGGTGATGCCCAGACATTCCTCTCATGGCTGTTTTGATTAAGCAGAAGTGCTTTCTGCCTACCTAGAATGGGCTGGTTTCCATTCAAAACTATGTGCTTAACAGCTACTCAAAATCTTGCAACCCAATTGCGAGGACAGAATTTAACTTTTCAGCACATTTTTTTTCAGACAGCACTTTCAAGGGGTAGGTTTTAACATTAGCATCTGGATGAATATTAAATATTAGCAGTCTTACAGGTAACAGAAAAGGTTGCTGCATTTTAAGAATACCATAGAATTTCATCTAAAAGCGTGTTGTAGATAGAGCCATCAATATCCTTAACCTTTATTAAAAATAATAATGTTTTTGTTCAAAGGCCTATTTTTGGTAGGTCCTTCTGGGCTTGTCAGTACCAGCAAGAAAAAAAAAATCAAAATAAGTGATAAGAATTGGGCTAGATTACAATCAAGCTAAGTTTTAGTGAGAAGTAATACACCCAAGCCATTGTACTCCATGAGGAAGAGAATTCAAGGAAATTATATAATTACTCAAACAAAACTGACTCCTGTGAAAAGTATTTACATCCACATTTATATTTTTAATGTTCTGAAACAGCAGCTGAAAATTCTATGAGCTGGCCCCTCACACGTATGGGTACAAGAAGCACCGTTTTCAGAAGTGTGTTCTTTTAGTCATCCAGCCTTTTTTTGCCCTTCGTTGCTCAAAGGACCAGTGGAAGCAAGTCCATCATCTGCCTCGTGGGCTGGTGCAGAGCATTAGCACTGCTCTTCCCAGGTGTCTCCCTGGAAGATGGACCTTCCTTGCTTGAAAACTCTTCCCGTTTCCCTGAGCTCACAAAGACTGTGTTGATAAAAACACGCTTAATGGCTGCAAACAGCCCAACATTTGTTTCTATATTTTATGATGCTTTGTATGGCTGCAGCTCATAACAAACACACACGCTTCCCAACTCTGCAATATACAACTCTGACTTTTCATTGTTTTTCCTGGGTGGAGAAGAGCCAAGTCATCCCACTGGTGCGAGGCTCACACCTAGAGAACACCCTCACACTGTGTGCCTGGCAGAATGCGAACAGCCTAAGAGCCTGTTGGACTGGGTATTTCATCTGGTGCTGAGGTGGCAGGGGAGGCGAGATTTATGGAAAAACACAAAAAGAGAGGAGGACCAGCCCCAAGCCTCCCGCTCTCTGGGCGAGGAGCGCCCCGAGCCCCGGCGCGCGGCCGCGGCGCCGCGCACAGCGAGGGGCTGGCTTCTCAGCTAATAAAACCTGCTGGTTGGTTTTCTAATCTCGATAATTTCTGCTCATTGGCTCCAATCAGCGGATTAAAGCCCAGTCTCCGAGCAGTTCTCATTTTAACTCCAGACTGGGGGGAAAGTAGGAGAAATGGGAGGTACCAGACACCGAGCGGTTTGGTTTGTCTTATTTATTTTTGTGTTTGCCAAGTTGACACAACTGAACAATGTTCTTCTCCACAGCTGGTACTGGAGCTGCGTGGAGTAAATTTACTGCACCTTTTAGGATGAAATAAGCTGCCCAGCCATGTCCCCTTACAAACACCACTAAACCAAGCCCATTAGAACACCACCCCATCTCAGGCTGGACATCAGCTGCCTCGGTAACAAATCTGCTTTTATAAACACTTTGAGGTTTTTCCTCCTCAAACTCTTAATTCTCCCCCCCCCCACCCCCCCCCCCCTCCCCCCAAATTAAAATCTCCAACCAGATCATGCTTCTGCCTTCCAGACCCAGGGCAGCTGAAAAGTAACCATATGGACTTCATGATTTTATGTACTGCCACAATAAAGCTTTTATGACATTCTAGGTGGTTAAAAATGGCAGTCAGGAGCTCTTAAACATGGCACAGGCATGTTGCTGTTCTGAACCGACAGACCTGCCAACAGTGCATCAAAAGCTGTAATTTCCTGTGCACTGAAGCCCCTATCTCTGCTGCCTCCAGCTTTGTGTCCCAGGGCTTGTGCCTGTGTGCTAACAAATCTCTATTGTCCAGCGGGGCGAATAGTGGCTGGGACCAAAGAATTGCTGTCTGGTTTCTATTCAAATCCAGGTAGTCAGAGATATGAATGGAGTTTCTCGAACAGCCATGTGAATAACCTCTGCTCTGCGTGGAGCTGCAGGCGCTGCGCTGGCGGCTCTGCGCCGCGGCCGCGGGGAGCACGCCGCTCGGAAATACACTTTTAATGCTCCTCGTGGCTTTTAATACTTATTAACTTTTAAAATATGCTATGGTGCATTCCTGGACAAAACAAAGAGGGTAAATCATCCCCTTCTCAACTTGCTAAACTTGTGGAAGAATTCGACTTAAGAGCGTTTGTAATGGGTTGTTTTTGCTGAGGAAGCGATAGGAAAAGTTTATGAAAATTATTTTCTTAGAAAACACCAGATTTTTAAGTGTATGCTTGAACATCTTTTATCACGCACAGAGCCCAAGCACCACTGCAGAGGATTTTGGGGGAAAATAAGTTACATTTTTCTTTTAGATCTCGTATACACAGCCCATTGCAGTCGTCACAGTAAATCACTGCAGATGGTTTGGGGGAGCAAATACATCAAATTTCTTTTAGATATTGTACTGAGTCCATTGCAAGCGGCACAGCTAATCACTGTCGACAGTCTGGGAGCAAATATGTTAAATTTCTTTTAGAGCAAGTTACGATAAAAATTCCGTGTGTGATGGAGCGAGAATTGGGGGGAATACTGCACATCGGGGCTGGTTTTATTGCAGCTTTTTTTGTCTTTTTAATGATTCTGTTAATTAACATGAGACTTATGGAACGGAGCCCCGCACGGCCACAGAACCAAACCGCCGAGCCCGAGGGCCGTCTCAGCCCTCTCCGACCACAACTGTCGCTAATCCGTCGCCGGTCGCGATACGGTCCGCGGGCGGGGCGGCCGAGCGCTCGCCCCCGCAGGTGCCACCGGAGCCAGACAAAAGGGGGGACCGGGGGCATCCTCTCCCCGCTCGCCGTCCCCGCCCGGGTCTCGGCGGTGCCGGGCGCTGCCGCCGCGGGGCGGGGACGGCGTGTCTGGGGCTGCCCCCCTCCTTTGTGTCCCCGTCTGGCTCAGTTCCTCCCCGCCAGCCCTCGGGCGACACGCGTGTCTGGTTACCGACCCGGACCCGCGAGCAACTTCCAGCGCCGCGGAAT
>VXBN01002004.1:83509-101714 GCA_013397395.1 Sinosuthora webbiana
CCTGGTCCGCCGGCCCCCGGGCCCCCGCCCGGGTTATCCCCGGCCCTTCTGGGCCACTGGGAAACTGGGTCACGGCGCGGGCCCGCCGCCAGCACGGCCAGAGCCGGGCGATACCGCGAGGCCGCTTCGCGTTGGCGCTTACAGGCACCTAAAAGGTGTCAGAGAGCGGCTCCAGCGCCTGCGGGCTCCGGGAAAACCTCGGGGTTGTCCCCTCTGCAGCGGCAGGACAGCCCCTCCAAACCCCGTTGGTAGTGTCGCCCTGAATCACACGTAGCATCGAACAGATTTTCCACTTGTGTTTGTTTCCTTTCCATTCTTCAGCAGTGAGAGCAACCGTTGCCGGTTGTATGGCAGGACAGAATAAAACACTTTAAAGCACGTTCTCAATGAGACCATCTGATGATGAATGAACTGCGTTACCTTGCTAGTTTCAGTGGTTTGAGTGACAAAGCTGCTCCCACAACTCGTCTGCATCCTTTCCCTGTGCTAGAACAGTGAAACAAGACACTGGGATGTCTCTGGAAATGCACTAACACACACCAACTTTGTTTCTGTCAAGTGTTTCCAGAGGGAACCCAGGGCTGAGCTGTGGGCAGAAGTCAATGTCCGCATTGCGTTTTCTCTCTCCATTCTCTTCCACGCCTCTTAGTCTTTTTTCCTCCACTTTTTTCAGTTACTGACCTTTTATTCTTCCCAGAACATATTGAGAGCGGGAGACCAAAGCCCTGGACGCCTCCTTGGAGTGGGGTTTGGACTGGGTGACTCCTGAGGCCCCTTCTGACCTACAATCCTGTACTGTAGGACAGGTTCTCATTCTCTAGCACTGCACAGCTGTTCTCTCTCTGTGTTTTGCTGCTGTTAAAACACTTTCAGTAACAACTGCAGCAAGCACTGCTGGTTCTGGGTTCCTGTGCTTTGGTGGCCTGGCAGCCCCAGCACCCTGGGACAGGGCACATGCATCAGCCCAACTGCAGGTGACGGATGGAGGGAAGGAGCTGCAGTGGCAATGCAGTCCCTGCCCTTTGCTGGTCAACCTTGTTGAGTTTTTCAGCTGTGCCATGATGTCATTAGCAGGGACACGGAGGAGTGGGAGGGGTGGGTCAGAGGGCCCTTGTGGGCATTCTTGACACGGATTTCTGTAGAATTCCCCCTCTAGGGCTGGATGAATGCATAAATGGAAAATGAAAACGAAATGAGGAAACAAATGACAGTTACATGGAACTCATCCAAAAGGAAGCAATTTGGAAAGAAAAAGAAAAAAAAAAAAGCTTGACATGCTGCTTTGATGGTGACCCAGGCTCGTATCACTGTCACGCAGCTGCTATTGATGTGGATGAAGAGGTTCCCACCTCCCTGTCATGAGTGTGAAGGAGATAACTCGTATCTGCTGTCCATTCTGCCCACAATCATCATCGTAGTAACTTCTCCAGTTCTCAGACAGCTTCTTATCTGCCTCCTCTTTTGAGGATTGTCTTCGTTTCTTGAGTCATTTAGTTATACTCCTGAAACGTAGCTGATGCAGTTGTTACGATACATATCCTGGTCCTTGCTGGGGTAAGAGTGGGCTTCTGACTGAAAAACATATGGTATCTTTGCTCCTATTTATGAAAAATAAAAATTAATCCATAGGAGTGTTTTTGAGGGTAGTGTGAGCTTTACAAGGAATCTGAATAGCTATGGAACCCATTTTAAGATTAGCAGTAGTACTATAGAAGTCCTCAATATGAAATGTTAGGGTCTGGAAAAGGGAGCAGGGTTTTGGCACAGTGTACAAGCACAACCACACGCCAACCTCCAGGTGCCTCCTTCTGTCCCCACCTCAGAGGTGATCTTCAAATGTTTGAGTCACTTGAATATTTTGAGGCTCGTCCTAATTATTTTGCTCTCATTCTCAAAACACTCAGTCCTGCTCAGCGGGATGAACATCGCGATTACTAAATTAGAACCGTGTTTCACTGAATCTCTGGAAAACATCATTTCCCATTGGGAAGTGAGCTGCTGGAGCAGCCGTGGAGAACGAGTTCCCCAGGCAAGGGCACCGCGGCCGAGGCCGTTGTGCCGGGGCTGTTCCTCCAAGCCGGAGCCGGGCCCTGCAGGACCCTGTCAGTGGTGATGGGGCTGGGGGCAGGAGGTGGGGGTTGACCCACTTTCCAGCCTTTCAGCCATTTTACACTACTGTCATCAACTTGGTGGTACATTTTGCTGCTTTAGAGTTTACCCAAGTCAAAATGAAAAAGCGATGGAGATCCGTTGAGGCATCTAAAGGAGGGGTAATGCCGGTGCTCCCTTGTGCTTCCCCCAGTCATCCTCAAGTCTTTCTGGCAGTTCCCATCCTGGAGAAAGGCTGTGACAAGACAGGGGAAGGAGGAAGGAGGACTTCCCATGAGTTTGGTCAGATCCAATGTGTTGGTCCAGACAGGCAAGACCCGGGGCAGATGGGTCTCATTTCTCTTCATACCATAAAGACCAGCAAGTGAGGACGTGGGGGCTTAAAGGTTACATGTCTTTTTTTCCCTCCTGTGTCATCTTTATTGAGGAATAAAGAGAAATCCAGAGTGTTAATCTGAACCCTGCCTCTTCCACCACCCCAATGTGCAGCACCATGCTGGTCATACCAGCTAAGTTATCTTCTTGTCCCTCCCCATTGCAGTTCTTTTCCTTTCCTTGGGAGACTGAGATGTGCCTATTGTCAAGTTCATTCAGGCAAGACTGTAAAGAAATTATTTAAGAAAATAGTTTGGAAAAAGTTAATTTGGGTCAAGGAGGGATTAAGTGAGGAAATTGTTTCTTTACATCCTTCTGCTAAGAAGTAAGCAAGGGAAGCAATTGAAAATAAACCTTGTTGAGCCCATTTTTGGAGTTATTTTGTATGTGCCCTGTCCTTTTGGTAGCTGTCATTGCTTAAATCCATCTAACTTGATGAGGAAGGAAAGAGATTCAGCTTGAGAGCAAATTCAAAGTGAAAAGATTTGGCCAGTGACATGATGAAAGGGATAAGTGTAGGTAGAATGGGATTAAACAGAAGTATTCTTGGTATTGAACACATGGCTCAGAGGCCTTTACTCTTGGCAGCCTTATTTGAAGCCAAATTTTTATCCCTTTTGCATGAAAAAGGAAGGATAAAATTAATTTTAAAAAAATCAATGTGAAACTGAGCGAGATAGAAAATTGTTTGATAGAATTGATGGGCACTTAGGAAGCCTCACTGCAGAACACGAGGAGCAGCATCAGGGGGCAGCTGTGGCAGGAGGGACGCCCGGGTTTGGAGGGGCTGGTCCCAGTGGCCGCAGCTCTGCTCAGGAGAGACCTGGCTGCACATTCCCCTGGTCCCCGTGCAGGGGAGGCCCTGACAAACAGCACCACGGCGTTGTTGCATTCCTGCTGCTCTGTGCCTATCGTTTCCTCTCGGCTTTGAAACCTCAGCTCAAAAGAGGAGCCTGTAAAAGTGGAATTCCCTGGGCCTTCCAAAGTATTCCATTTACTGCCGTGAGCGTGTGTTCTGTGTGCACCACAGGACAGTGGTTGGAGCTGCGGCGTGGCACAGTCACGCTCTGCTGTGCAAAGCCAGTTGTCCTCGCCACGCTGAGAGTGAGGGAGCAGCTCGAATTCTCCCACTTGGGGAGTAAACACAAGGGGGAAATTAAGGCCCAAGACCAAAAGTGAGTAAGAAGTCAGCAGAAGAGCCAGAAACAGGGTCTGCTAACTCTGTGCATTATTTGTTTTTTGGGGTATGCTGCCAGTATGAATAACAAAAGAATTGGCTCAGTTTCCACACTTGGGCTATGAAATATGCATGCCTGTGTTCCTGCAATCAGGGGAGCGCTGTCCTCCGAGGAGGAGCGCTGCAGGTTAGCACTCTGACAGGGTCCCCGTGGCTGCCTGCTTCTCGGTGCCTGTCACCTTCTGTAGTCATCAAGTGGATAAAGAATTTTTGTCATGCTGCTTCATGAATGAAGCCTGTGCTCCTAAAGAGCATAAGAATTAGCTCTGAAGTGTGCATTAGCACAAAGCCGAGGATGTTGAAAATCATAAAAACTAAAATACACATGCACTCCATTTTCCCTTTCCCTTATCCTGACTCTGAGTGGAGACGGAGTCTGGGTTTAGTTTGTCATGGTTTTTTTTTTTTTCACCCTGGCTACCGCTAAAATGCTTGGGACTCTGGAGAGCTACCAGCCCTTTGCTTTTAGCATCATTCAAAAATCTTCCATTTAGAGACCATTCTGATATCTTGGTGGTTTTTTTTCTTCGTCTTTTTTTAACTACTAAGGAAATTTGCATGAAAATGGAATCATTGTTTCTGAAGAGTTCCATCTGCTCCTGCTGCTTATTCTGGAGCTGAAGTCATAATCCTCCGTTTGTGAAATTTCCCATTGAAGAGGTTTTTGGCTTGTTATAGTTTCAGCACAAAATTTCAGAACAGAGGAGATATAGATGCTTCACCTAGGAAAAAAAAAAATAAAAAAGAAAAAGCCTGGAGATGACATCAGAACTGCCAGTATATCTGCAGTCAATACACTGTAATTCCATGGGGACTGGGGGAGTAGGAAATAGGACAGTACGTGAGGTGTGTGGGGCTTGGGGTGGGAAAATGCATTTCCTCACAGCGTCAGAGCTTTGGCTGGGGGTAATGAAGGAATTGTAATCTTCTGGGTGGCTCAATAAATAGGATTCCTTTTGGTGGAAGTGAAAGGGCAGGAACGGTTCAGGGCAGCAGGAATGCTCAGGCCAGCCAGAAACGAGCAAAGTCCCTTTTAAAAGAGCTTTGGCCAGAATGGAACTGCCAGGCTTCTCCCTAGGAGGATCCATGCGATGGATATTTATTTAGCCACTCTCACAGCCCTGTATCTATTTCCGAGGAATATTCTGTGAGCGACGACAGGATTTTTGTTGTTGTTCTAATCCCTTCTCCTCCTGCGCTTACTAACATTTATTACGTGCATCGCCGCGCTTGTGTGTGTGCCTGCCGTGTAAAGGCCGGGCACGTCCAGTGGGAGCGGTGGGAAAGGGAGAGAGTCCCGCGGGCTGGGAGGTGACACTTGTCCTGCTCGGACCTCTGTCGCTATGCAGAAATGCTGCGGGAAAGTGGGTCAGGGCGAGCGGCGCTGGCAGCGGCCGCGGGGCTGCGGCCGGGCCGGGCCGGGCCGGGCCGGGCCGGGATGGCGTGCGGGGCTCCCGGAGATGTTCCAGGAGCATCGCTGACCTCCTTTCGCATCCTCGTTTACGGGATCGCTCCCCGCACCGCGTGCGGTGTTCGTGAGGAGCGTTGCATATGTATGAAGCGGGCCGTGCTTAAAAGTAGGTAATGCATAGTTGTGCTGGGGAAAAGCAATTCATCCGCGGCGTTTTGGCGTTTTCTCTGTTAATTAGATCGCGGCGTGCACGTGCGGCCCTGCGTGCGGCGCCTGTGCCCGGGAATGCCCCGTTAACCCTTCCCGGTGCTGGCGGCTTCCAGGAGAGCTCTCCTCCATCGCTGAATCCACGCATCCCTCCTGCTCGTCCGCACTCCCGCGTTGTCTCCTTCCCCGTGTGGTGCCTGTCACGGTGCGTTCCTCCTTCTCCCGAGCAGCGCCACGTGCGCGCAGCCCTGCGGCTCCTGCAGGAGTCGGGTCATGGGATCGCAGAACAGCTTTGGGCTGAACGGACCTCAGTGATCGCCTGGCTCCAGCCCCACTGCTGTGGGCAGGGGTGCCTCTCACCAGCCATGGCCAAGGGGTCGGCAGGTCCCGTCCCACCGGGCCTGGTGCCCCAGCCAGACACTCACAGGCTGCCCCTGCACATCCCTCCCTCCCTGGCCTGTTTTCACTCCTCCCTGTCTGTTGGCTGCTGAACTTCTCCCCCTTTGTAAAATCTCTTAATGTATTATTATCCCTTCATAGGGATTGACTCCCGGAGATGTCAGTCCACAGCTCTGTCTGCAGCTCAAGCATCATAACCATTAGCGGCTATTGAACTTTATATACAAATCAGAGGTATAATTTACCTCTTTAGGGACAAAGAACGGCTGATACCAACATTCCAGCTTCGAGTGCAGCCGTGCTCTGTGAGCTCCACAGGAAACACACTTAGCTAAACGCAGTTGTAATTACGTGCAGCTCCCAACCTCTCTATTCTTGCTGTTCTGTACCACAGTAGTGCTCAAGTACCAGGGGTTTAGGAAAGCCTGGCCATCTACACCTCTTCCCAATCAGTCTTGCTCCCTTGTTGCCAGCAGCTTTATCTCCTCTGTCTTCTCCCTTATCTGTCCCTGGCCTTCAGAGCCTTTTAAAGAGATATTTCTGGTCTGCTGGTCAGGTAAAGCCTGGTCTCTTGTGCGGGTGAGGCACTGCTCAGCTGCTCCAGGGGTCCAGATTTGACCAGGAGAGCTCCTCCTGCTCTCCCTAAAGCTTTTCCCCCGGGGACTCCCATGGAACCCACAGCTCTTACCATCACACCCCTCTGTGCTGGTCTCTGCCCGGGGCCTTCCAGAGGCTTCTCTGGAGCTGGGGGAAAGGCACTGGGGAAGGCACCAAGCTCCTGGCTCAGGGCACAGCTCTTGCACTGACAGCCACAGACCCTGACATCCCAAAAATTCATTAGTTGGATGCAGATTGCGGTAGTAGATAGTGGCAGAGGATAATGGACTGTATTCTGTTGGATATTGAATGCTTTCAGAGGAGAAGCTAGTGCTGGGCTTCAAGGATAAAGAAATACTGGCAAATTTGTATCTACATACTGTTCTGGAAAATGTAACATCGCATCTTCAAGGAGAAAAGCCTGTGCTAAAGTTTGTTATCACTTTTCATACCTTCAATTTTTAGGAAGGGTCCCTTTCACTTGTCTGACAAATGCAGGAAAACAGGCATTTTTCAGATCTCTCAGGTCAGTTTGTCTTTGTTTTGTGCTGCAGGTGAGGCTGTGTCACAGGCTGGTCTGGGGCTTTGCTGTCTGGCCTCCAGAGCTGCCCACGGAATTGTGTGTGAGCTGCAGTAGCATGTACACATCCCTCCAAACATAGCTGTTTGTGTTACTGTGGCATACAACTCCTTTGTTTTTTTTTTTCTTTTTGAATTAATTTCGTGCTTTATTTCTGTGTGCAGAAACACAGAGACTCACATGTATGACCCGAGCACAAATTCTGCACAGCTACAGCAAAGTTCCAAATGAGACTAGAAATTACGTGTAGCTCTGTGATTTAATTTTCTCTGACATATTGAGTCTATGTTTTAGCCTACAGAACTCCACAGCTGTGCCCTAATTCTCTTTTCCTTGTGATCTCAACATCGCTGCCTTTTAAGGCATTGCTATTCTTGGATCTCAGCAGGACACCATGTTAGACTGTCACCCCGCTCGCTGTATTGCCAGTGCAGAAAGCAGCTTCTCCCTGGACTTGCAGAGAATATGTGCAAGCAAACTTTGGAGCAATTCAGTGGGTGGGTGAGACTAGATCAGAGTGTTTTATATCCTACAGGATGGTGTGCATTGAGGTGAGGGTGTACGGGTCCCTCTGTGATTGCTGTCTCAGGGCACAAGGAGAATGTTTATGTTTTGTTATAAATAACAAGCAATAATGTAATTAGTCTTTGGCAAGACTCACACAGGGAAAGCTGGATGTCTTTTGCTTTAAAAAAGAGTGTCGCTGCCCTGTGGATATTTATATTCTGTTTTGTTAAGTGACATTCATATCTCTAGGACTCATAAGTCCAATTCCTGATTTAACCAAAAACTGAGTGTGTACAACCCTTATCTAACGTATTTGCTCCTGTAGACGTAGTGCAAGTGCAGTTTGCTAAATTGGGTGCAGGAACTCACTCAGTGTGATTTGGGCTGTTCTGACACACAGTGTGGCACCTCACAGTGGGATCTGTGGATCTGAGCATCCAAGGTGTCTCCCGTGAGTAGCAGGGGCTGCTTTTAGGAGTACGTGTGCTGCAAAGTCATCACAACACAGCACAAAGAGCCCCGTAGTTTCTGCTGATAAGATGCCTGGTGGTGAGCACTGGGAGTTTTCTGTTTGCCTTGTTTTCAAGATGCATGATAAAAACCCCTTAATGCAGATTTTAATTTTTAACTTCCAAAAAGACGTGTGGGATTATCTCGGGTGAGCAACACGAACATATCATGCCGTTGGAATGTCAAAAATTCAATGCAGAAATCCAGGCGCCGTTGTTGGGGCAGATCATTTTAATTTCAAATCTGAGTCTTACATGTTTCCTCTCCAACCCTCTCACATTTCTCGCAGCACCTCGTGTTGCTGAGGATCCCTCTGGCCAAACCCGCTGTGCTGCTCTGGGGGAGGATTTATGGCCGTGCTCGGCAGCCAGCAAGGCTGCAGAGAGCAGGGCAGCTCTGTCTGCCTGTCTGTCTGTCTGTCCTGCACACACACACACACACGCTGTGAGCGGGGCCTCGGCTGGGTCTGTTTGGTTTGGGTCATCTGCCATTTTCACACTCCCAGAGCCGGGAAAACCAGGGCAGGAGTTGGGGGTTCCTGGAGCTCCGTGTTTCTCCGGAGCTGCAGTGGGAGCTGTGGCCAGGATGGTTCCCGCAGGGAGCAGCTCAGGACAGGCTTAATGAGGGGAAATCAACCCCCCTAATTCGGGGGCCACGTCCCCGGGCAGTCACGGGGAGAGGTGGATTCCTCGGGCAGGCAATTTAGAGGCATCTGTTAGGAACTAATCACGGTCCTAACACGGGTCCCCTCCGAGCACGAGGTTCCTGCACAGGGAATTAAGGCACCAAATTCCACCAGCAGCGGCTCCGGAGCCGGCTGGGAGGAGATGCTGCCCTGTGCCACCCTACAGAGGAGCTTGGAGCCTCTTCACTCACGAGGCATGAAATTTGGCATCTCTCAGGCCTTGTTTCCAGGTCTGGTGTCTGTTGCTTTTGGTCCCCTAAATCCTCCCTGTTTCAGTAATTCTGTGGGCATGACCCGCTCCTGCTGTTGGATGTCCTGTGAAAAGCCATCACTGAAAAACCTTTCCATCACTGTGCTCCAGCACAGCATCATCTCACACTCCTGCTTTTCCAGCAGACTGGTCTGCTCGTGCAGCCACGGGTCCCTTCTCTGTTTAGATGCCTTAACGAGGCCGGGGTTTGTGGTCAGGGCTGCTGACAGGAAAAAGAAAGGGGAAAATAAAAATGAGCATAGGGAAGTGTTGTGGGAAGAGCTTTCCACAGCACTCATGGGATTTAATGTCCTGAGGACACAGTCAGAGGAATGCAAAGGAATAAAATCTCTATGACAAATCATAGAATTGTTGCTTTGCATTTAATGTATTTTAATTGACTCTGGTTTTGTCCCCCGTCGGTTTTATAGTGCTGTCAGCTGGAAGACAAAGTGTAGAGCTGTGCTTTCCCAGCAGAGCTGTGCCTGCCTGTGTCTGCACTGGTTGGATCTAGAAGGCCAGACTTGGTGTGAGCTGGATAATTACCCTGTAAATGAACCAGAGCAAATGTAGATTTGAGGAATCTCTTGAAATGTGAGTACAATATTGACTAGATACCAATTAATTGAGCACGAGGCTGGATCATGTGGAAAACAGCATGTAAAGATGTAGTTAGACTGTATAGTGTGAGACATACTTACGTCGGGATCAACTTGATATCCAAAAAAATTAGTTCCACCATGTGGAAAAGTTCTTGACTCCAAAGCAGACACTTGGCACAGAGCAGATCCTCCACTGCTTCAGCTGGGGAAGTAGCTGGTAATTAGAGGCTCATCTTCTGTGAATCGCCACAAAAGAAAACGAGGGCACGGTTTTTCAATGGGCTTGATGAAAACAGAGGGATATTGGGATTAGAGACTCATGGTTTCTTCTCTGGGTTTGAAGAAGAGTGTGATTTGTCGTGGGTTGCATTGTCGGTGCACCCTCCCTGATCCTCTTCCTGTCTGCTCAGTTTGTCTGGAGGTTGTTTGGGTTCTCTTGAGCAGGATGACCACTTTTCCCAGTTTCTGCCGCTTTCCTCCCCGTTTGTGAAATCAGGGGCAATTCCTTAGTACGCAGGAGACCCTGTTTATCTTTGAGCAGCTTCCTTATGTAGAACAGTTTTATGACTGTAGACATTTCCTCCTGAAAATGTGCTGCAGTCCTGGGGGCTCGTGTTATGAGCAGCCAGTTGTAGCTGTTACCACTGTGCAGCAGCTCTCCTCCTCGAGTACATTATCGTATTACCATAGATTTAAATATTTGATTTACAAAATGTCGCTGCCTGATACTCCAGCAGTATCATGTAAGACACATCACAATAGATACCGGGTGTAAAGATTGTTTTAAATGGCTTTAATACAGACAGAGGTCAGAAAAGGCAAGATAACAGCAGAAGAGGCTATGTCAAAAAGTAATTAGAGCAGGACAAATGGATTGTGCAGGCATGTCGAAGGCTGTTATTTCTGTAGGCAGTGAGTAGGAAAGGTGTTAATGTAATGTGACAGATCTGGAGCAAAAATGAGGGTGCAGGGAAAACAAATAGGAGCTGACCAATGGAATGGTTTAAATTATGAGGTTTGCTTTAACATAATTTGATTACACATGAAAGAAATGTTTAGTGTAGTTTCTTTGAAAACCTAATTGTCTTAAATACTGCATGTTGGATTCACTCTTTACACCCAAAGCAGCAGCCCGTGTGCTGGGGCAGCCTCTCTCCCTGTCAGGAATAGGCATGGGAATATTTCGCCCTGTGTGGCTTCACAAATGAGAGGAGGATGGAAGATTTTTTTTTTTTTCCCCCTAGTGTTTGTCTAATAAAATTGGCTCTTTGCAGTCACGTACATCTTAATTTGGAACCTCGTGCTAACGGGGGTGGGTGGTATCTGGGCCTGGGAGCTGCTGGTGCAGGTGATGTATAAATCATCCAGTTTATCACAAGGAAAGGATGAGGATCAGGTTTAGCAGGAGGAAGACAGGGAGGTAACATGTGTTTTTTCAGGATTCAGCTCTTGGCCCGTTCAGAATTGGAACCAATATTAATAGGAGGGAGGAGCAGTGCAGAGATGCCCCAGATTTCCAGGCTGCTCCAAAGGACTGAACAGGACACCAAGAACTTCCCCAGCACCATTCTGCTCTGCAGTGTTGTGCTGAAATCACACAACCTGCTCTACACACAGAGCTTTGACCTTGCAGCCAGGACAACCTGTGTAGCTTATGGGGACATTTTCCTCACATTTGCAGAAACAAAATGATGAAAACATTTTTCTGGAGGAGCCCCCTCTGCAGCTTTGAGCTGGGCACTTCAGGTTGTGGCTGGAGAGCTCATGACAAATTATGGGCCCTTATCCCCCTAAAACATGGTCAGATGTGTCACTGTGCCACTCTCCCGTGCTGGTTGCCTTTCCTTGCTGCTTTGAGGCCCTCTAGAAAGGAATTTACACAAGGATTTTTTGAGTATGGGGATTTCTCCTGTGCTGTTGTCCTCAATTGCCCTTGCCTTTCTAATAAATTTATTTTCCATAGATTTCGACATGTCACAATTTGACTGAAGCTTGAATTCATCTTAAGAAGTAATTGTTGTTTATAGATGGTTGTAGATGGTCCAGCATTCAGTCTCCAAGCTGAGGTGTTGGCAGGAGGTTCTTCAGAAGCTGGGAGTTGGGGTGATGTGGTTTTTTNGTAGCTTATGGGGACATTTTCCTCACATTTGCAGAAACAAAATGATGAAAACATTTTTCTGGAGGAGCCCCCTCTGCAGCTTTGAGCTGGGCACTTCAGGTTGTGGCTGGAGAGCTCATGACAAATTATGGGCCCTTATCCCCCTAAAACATGGTCAGATGTGTCACTGTGCCACTCTCCCGTGCTGGTTGCCTTTCCTTGCTGCTTTGAGGCCCTCTAGAAAGGAATTTACACAAGGATTTTTTGTGCTGTTGTCCTCAATTGCCCTTGCCTTTCTAATAAACATATTTTCCATAGTTTTGATATTTCACAATTTGATTGAAGCTTGAACTCATCTTAAGAAGTAATTGTTGTTTATAGATGGTTGTAGATGGTCCAGCATTCAGTCTCCAAGCTGAGGTGTTGGCAGGAGGTTCTTCAGAAGCTGGGAGTTGGGGTGATGTGGTTTTTTCAGTGGAATATGCTCTTTTCTGCATGGATGTATTCTTGGCTGGTTGCATGGGTACAAAGGGGAGGTCTGAGGGTTTGTCAGGGTATACCAGGTAGTTCCTCCATCATTTTGTTCCCGTTTTGGTAAATTTTGGAAGGACATTTCAGGTCAGCTTTTCCTTTTCTCGTAAAGAGGATTACAAACTTCAACAAGTTAAGTTGTATACTTAAAAAATGGCTGGGGACAGAAAGGGACATTTTAAATAGCTACTCCTACTAACAAAACAGCTAATTGCAGGAAAATTAAACCCCAAGTGCCATCCAGGCCGTGAGCGGGACCNGTTTTTGTAAATTTTGGACGGACATTTCAGGTCAGCTTTTCCTTTTCTCGTAAAAAAAGGAAAATAGGATTACAGACTTCAACAAGTTAAGTTGAATACTTAAAGATGGCTGGGGACAGAAAGGGACATTTTAAATAGCTACTCCTACTGACAGAACAGCTAATTGCAGGAAAATTAAACCCCAAGTGCCATCCAGGCCGTGAGCGGGACCCGGGGATGCTGCGGGGCAGCGCCGGGGCCGGAGCTGGTGCCTTGGGAGGACAAAATCTGTGCCGAGACCGGGTCGGCACCGGTGCCGTGCTCGCTCCGTGCATGCCCAGCCCCGCTCCCGGTGTCCCCGGCCCCTCTCCCGGTGTCCCCGGCCCCTCTCCCGGTGTCCCCAGCCCCTCTCCCGGTGTGTCCAGCCCCTCTCCCGGTGTGCCCGGTGTCCCCAGCCCCTCTCCCCGTGTGTCCAGCCCCTCTCCCGGTGTCTCCAGCCCCTCTCCCGGTGTGCCCGGTGTCCCCAGCCCCTCTCCCGGTGTTCCCNCCTCTCCCGGTGTTCCCAGCCCCTCTCCCGGTGTCCCCGGCCCCGCCGTGCCGCTGGCCGTGTCCTCGGTCGGGTGCTGCCCTCTCCCGTCCGTCGCCGGCCGCACGGACCCGCGGGGACACAGGCGTGTCCTGTGCCCCGAGCCCGCAGGATCCCTGCGGCCTCACACGTGTTAAACTTGCTGTCAAGCCCGTGGATGCGGACCCGTCGGTGTTTTCTCTCCTCCGACATAACCCGAGCGTTTCTCTGTGCCCGGTGACAGCCCTGCACGGCAGGGATGCTCGGCCACATCCCACGCGTGGCCCAGGTCTCTCTGTGCTGTCACTGTGTGCCACCTCCCCGTCCCTCTGCTGGGTCTCACCGGTGTGTAAGAGGCATGGAGCAAACAGCACTTTCCCCAACACCTCATGATCCAAAGAAGCTCCCAAGCCGCTGCAGTCCCAGCAATGGGATGACTGCAGTTGTAATTCTGAGGGTTTTTTCTTCCTTGCTTTGCCATCTGACCTGAAATTTGAGGAGATGTCCTTGCTGTTTGTTTGTTGTTCCCTGGGCATACAAAGCTGGGATTTGTAAATACTGTTCAGAACTATAATAACTACACTTACAATAACAAACTTGGTCTGTTGTTGCTATTATTAAAAACTCTAGGAACTGCAGCAGGCTGGTGTAGCTGTGTGATTGCAGTTTGTGTAGGTCTGGCATAAAGTCGTCTTTTGGCTTTTCAGTTTATCACTTTAATGCACAGAATTTTCCCACCTCTTCAAATCTGGGGGAGACTCTTTGCCTCCTGGCCTACAGGCCTCTCCTCTGTTCCTGCACCCTGCTGAACATCATCTTCTGCCCAGGCTTGGATGAAGAGATTTGGGCTCATTTGTGTCCACGCTGGCTGGTGGGTTCTGTAGGTAGGACACGCCAGGACAAAGCCCCACTGCTGCATCTCCTGGGGGCTCTGTGCCTGAATATCCACCCTGGGACAAACAACTGCCCACAGGAGGAGGTGCAGGGGTCTCACCTCGCCCTGGACCCACTGTTGCCCCGGCCATGCAGTGCTCAGGGCTCTGTGGGGCTCTGGCTGGTAACAGGGACCCAGCCCAAGGACTTCCCCGTGTTTTCCAGTGTGATCTGATGCTGTGTGACCTGATTTGGGTACTGGGGTTACAGGAGATGCACTCTGAGAATGGATGGAGCCATCCCATGGAAGGAAATGGAGCTCGATTGCCTCCTCATAGAAATGTAAAGCTTCTCCCTTTGCAATTCCCCTTTCTTGTACTTTCCCACTAAGGCAGTAAAACCATATACTTCCCATGCCTACAATCCCATTTGTTTTCCCTTTTTCCTCTGAAGGCGACCTCTCTGAGGAGCCCTTAACCTCCCCCCTGCCTTTTCCTCTGTTACACTGAGCTGCTCTCTGCTGTTTGTCACCCACCAAGCGAGGTGCAATGAAACGCTTCTTGTAACCCCTCAGTTGGCTGGGATGGCAAATTCGGTAGCCAGGCAAATAAAAATATAAATAAACAGATAAAACCGGAAATTGATAGAAGGATTCAATTTGCACAACGACCTATCAGACTAGCAAGAAGGAGAGAATTGCTTAATTTTATGTGCACCAAGTGACCGCCTTCATTAGAATTATTAACACCGTGCTCCTGGAGTGTTTTAACGCCAGGGAGGAGAGGAATTAGCCAATCTGTTGTTAAACCACTATCACAGAACAGCTCAGACATCAGGTGGACGTTTATTATCATTCCTTGCAGTTCCTTCCACAGCTCCTCTAAGCAATTTTATATTAATTTTTAATTTTCTTTCTCTGAAATAGCTGCATACATAGTGAGCGGAATAGATCTTCTGGGGGAAGTACACGCTGTGTTTTTACCTCCAACCACTTCTCTCGCTGCAGGGCCTGAAAGCAGTGACGTCCACGGTACCGGGGCTGTTGAGGTGTGTTAATCTGAATTTTTATCGTTTATTCAGCTACATTCGCACACCAGGTTGGTTCTGGTTGTGGGCACTGGGTCTTGTTCCCCAGGTTCCTGCTCCTGCCCACCCTCGTGGGCTCAAGGCACTGCACAGCAACGCTGTTGGTAAAATGAAAACGAAGCCAGGAGCCGGGTGTTTCCTTAGGATCTGTTTGCTGCTTGAAATCAAATCCCCCTCCGTGTGGTAGTTCGGTCCGTGGCCGGCTCGGTGGTGTGGGGGCAGCCCTGGGTTTGTCGCCTTCAGCGCCGAGATGTGCCGGGTTTTGTTATCCTCAGCCCGGACTTTGTTCCTGCCACAAAGGGGCTGATGGCTCAAACTGCGGGGACACAACAGAGCCCCGATTGTCATGAAAATGGGCAAAGCCTCGCTGGAGCACGGGAATTATGAAACTGTGGCTGTGGGTGGGACAGCAAGAGCTCAAGGAAGGGCTGCCCCTGTCCTCTGGGGCCACGCAGCTCTGCCAGCCCTGCTCTGCCCAAATTTGGGATTTTCATCAAAGTTTTTGGGATTGCCTGTGGCAAGTGATGGTATTGGCAGGGAGTGTCCTGGGAGAGCTGTGCTGGCCTGGCCTGGCACTGTTCAGTCCATTTTGGTACTGGCTCACGACGCCACTTTGTCTCCATAATTCTGAAAAAGTCACATCTTTTGAGAATTCCCTGTGGGATGGTGATCTCATGGCACATGACCTGGGAGCACCCGGGGAGAGGGGCAGTACCTCCTCTTGCTTCCTGTGCCTGTCCCTTATGGCTTTAACGTCAGGACAATAAATCCCTTGCAGGCAGCAGTGCCACTTGCCCACTTCTTGGCAATGCTTTTGGCTTTTACTGTTACGAACTGGTGTCATGATAAAATCCTAGATACTGGTTACAGTAGCATCGGGTTTTTCTGTCTGGGGTGGGAATTGGCTGATATAAGGCTAAAATAAGAACCAGCTACTTTATTTTTCTTTTGCCCAGACTTGCTGCATGGCTGTTTGGGTCAGACCACAGAACTCATTTTTCTTTGCCTGCCCTCTACCCATTCTCAGTGTGATTTTACAGCATAGTTTCGGACTTCTACAATTATTTTCTGCCCTTATGGATTTATTATGGATAAACTGACGTATATTTAATGTGAATTTTGAATAATTTGGAAAACTTGGGTTGTTTGGGCAATTATCATTTTTTCCAGGTTTTGTCTATAATTGCAGTTTCAGAATTAGGAGGTGGGGGGCAGTTGGGGGTCTGTTTTGGAGGTTTTTTGGTGTGTCCGTGTTTTGGGTTTTGGGTCCGAACAGCATGGCTGGGAGCAACTCTGCGTTATTTCGAGATTAAGTTGCTTCGTTTCAGCCTGCTGTGCCCACACCACGCTGCGGCTTTACAAAATAAGCTCTCGGCATTCTGGTCACACTTCTCCGAGGGGTGCCGGGAGCCAGCCGAGGGCTCGCGCGGGATGAAGAATGTGGAGCTCTGGGAGCAGCACAATTGCAAACAGCTGTGTCAATAGTGCAGCCAGGGCTGCCTTACCTTGGCCATGCGGCAGCCCCGGCTCCTCACCGGCCTGGTTTGGTGACCGCCGCCGGGAAAAGGGGGAGCTCAGGCCCATGAGGGTCTCGTGGGCTGACACGGGACTGCACAGATTTACAGCATCAGCAAAGCAGAGTTTGCTCCTGCAAATGCACCTGCTGTGCAGAAATGCTGGGTTAAAAACAGGATTATGAGGAGAGAGAATCGTGGAAGGGTTGGAGTTGGGGTTGGGGTTGGTGGCCAGATCCCCTGCCCGAGCAGAGTCAGCTGGAGCAGGGGGCCCGGCCTGCCAGGAGGACACCACTGAGCTCTGCCCTGCATGCTCACGAGGTTACTTGCATTGCTGGATGTCACCAGAAAGCAATAAAATTTCAGGCTTGGGATGGAGTGAAATATGACCTCTTTTGTTGCCTCTGTGCCTTGTTTATTCTAAGCCAGCCATTTCTCCGAGCACAGTTGGGTGCTGCAGTCCTCAGGATGAGGAACAGAAGCAAACTGTGGCTTTTGAGCACAGCCAGCTTTGAGACATCCAGACATCTGGAGGACAGGTTGGATTGGGCATCAGCAGAAATGCTCGTGAGCCTTCCTTTAGGTGCGGTGGTGTGGTGAGCACTGGTTTGGGCTGGTCAAACACAGCTGAGCACCAGGACAGTTTGTTGGGCACTAAGGACACGTGCCCTGAGGGCACTGGCCTGAGCATTGTGAGCTGTGCCTGTTGGCTGGTTCTGCCTGTGTCTGTGCTGCTTTTCACTGGTGATCAAAACTGAACATAAGGTTTTGGCCAATACTTGCTATCAGTTTAAAGAAATAATTTTCATAGAGTCATAAAATCTCAGAATGATTTGGGTTGGAAATGACCTTAAAGCTCATTTTAAAGCAGTGAAGCCTTCCGTTGGACCAGGTTGTTCCAAGCCCTGTTCAGCCTCATCTTGAACACGCCCAGGGATGGGGCAGCCACAGCTGCTCTGGGCAACTTCTTTGTCATACTGGGGATCCCTGGGTTTTGTGGTGTGTGTGCCGGCGGTACCTGTTTCACCCCACAGGGAACACCTCTCTCAGCTTCCCTGGGAAGCTTGTGGAAGGACTGTGCAAAGGGGTGGCCAGTGGTTGGTGGTGATGGCCAGTACCTGATGCCTCCTGGCAACTGCCCAGGCCATGCCTCACAGCAGGGGCAGTGGTCAGTCTGTCAGTCAGTCTGTCAGTCGTTCACTTGGTCAGTGAGTCTGTTGGTCAGTCGGTCTGTCAGTTGGTTGGTTGGTCTGTCAGTTGGTCGGTTGGTCTGTCAGTCTGTTGGTCAGTCTGTTGGTCAGTCTCAGCTGGCTGTTCAGTCTCTTGGTCTGTCGGTTGGTCAGTCTGTCAGTCGGACGATCAGTCTGTCGGTCAATCTGTCGGTTGGTCTGTCGATTGGACGATCGGTCGGTCAGTCGGACTGTCTGTCAGTCTGTTGGTTGGTCTCAGCCGGTCGCTCAGTCTCTCGGTCTGTCAGTCGGTCAGTCTGTCGGTCAGACAACTGGTCTGTCGGTCGGACGATCGGTCTATCAGTTGGTCGGTCAGTCTGTCGGTCAGACAGTCGGTCTGTCGGTCGGTCAGTGTGTTGGTCGGTCTCAGCCGGTCTGTCGGTCGGTGTGTCGGTCGGTGTGTCAGTCGGTCGGTTGGTCGGTGTGTCGGTCGGACGATCGGTCTATCAATCAGTTGGTCGGTCTCAGCCGGTGTGTCGGTCGGTGTGTCGGTCGGTCGGTGTGTCGGTCGGTGTGTCGGTCGGCCGGTGTGTCGGTCGGTGTGTCGGTCGGTGTGTCCGTGTGTCGGTCGGTCGGTGTGTCGGTCGGTGTGTCGGTCGGT
>VXBN01002004.1:102052-135590 GCA_013397395.1 Sinosuthora webbiana
GCCGCCCCGTCCCGGGGCGTGCGGGGCTCGGACCGCGGGCTGCGGGACCGCGGGGAGACGGAGCCGTGCGCGCTTTCCCCTTTTCCTGCCTTTTCCCGGCTCCCGGGATGCGGGGGCCGGGCAGCGTAGCCCTGGGCTGCGAGCAGGATTATGCAATTAAAAAAAAAAAAGAAAGAGAAAAAAGGGCATTAGTTTGTTTTGTGGCTTAATTTGTTTATATTTTAAACTTCCTAATCCCTCCGACCATCTGGAGGAGCTTTTTTTAGTATCGTTAATTATGGATAGTATCGGGGTCACGGAGGCGCTCGGTAGCGCCCGCCCGCCCTCCCGGGACCGGCGCTGCCCCCCCGGTATTTGCAGCCTTTTTTCCCCTCTGTGACTGAAGACAGCGGTAAAGCTCACCTTCAGAGTGAGGATGAAATATTTCAGGGGAGAACACTGCGTGTTTGGTAACACACGTTGGAGAAGTCCCTGTTTCAGTGGTGCCAGGCCCTGCTCCCGCAGCCCGCACTGCTGGGGGTGGGCTTTTCAAAGGTTCAGATTTTCTTAATTCACCATCGTTCTCAGTGGTGGCACATCTGGACAGCTTCAACGGGGCCAAGAGTGTAGGTTTTAGGGCAGGTAAATCGGGTCTTCATCCTACCGCTTTGTGATGCATCAATTAAAAAGCCAGTCTAACCCAGGCGTTCATTCAGAGCGTGCGGCCGCGCCGGGGCGAGGGCAGGGACCGCGCACGGAGCTTTATTTTGCTAAAATTGGATCAGCGAAAGTTGATCACTTGAGAGAGCGACTAAACTCGGAGTCGGTCTGTGAGCGTGGGCAGCGCGACCGAGACCCTCGTGCCCGTCCCCGGCTGCGGTCCTGGCCATCGGGCACATTTTGGTGTGCGGGCTTTTGTTCCAAACTCTTTGTGCAACAACTGGCTGCAGTGACGGATCCGTCGTCTCCCCGTCCCGCACAATGGAGCGGGGCGAGGGTCCCGCAGCGCCCCGTGTCCCTCGGCAGCTCCGGGACGTGGGGTCCGTGGGGCTGGGCTCGGGGGGAGGCGGCGGCGGGGCCGGGGCTCCCCTGCCCGGGAGAAGTTGCATTTCACAGATGAGTTTTTGATATGCAAATGGAGATGTGTCCCAGGCAAGGGGAAGGGTGATGGGTTTCATCAGCTGCACGCTCTTGATTTATACCGAGCCGAAAAGGAGCAGCTGATGATTTCTGGGGTTTTTTTATGGGGGTTTTCTTTTCACTGAACTCTGCTTGGGCAGAAACAGAATCAGGGTGGAATAAGACCAGGAGTTTGGGCTTTCATAACTGGAAAGGGAGAGCAGAGTGAGATGCACTGGCCATTCCTCTAGTGCAGCATTTCTCCTCTTTTCTTTCCAGTACTCACTTGCTGCTTGTTTTAAAATGAGACTCTCTGTGAGCAGGAACATCTTTTTACAGTACAGAGAATAAGATCGTAGGCTGCCTTTTTCTTTCCCCTCCTCTATTATTTTTTTTTTTTTTACAGGAGGCTTGTCCATTTAAATTAACCTTTCTCCCAGCTGGGCACACAAATGTTTTTGTTTTAGTTCACAGAGGGTTAATTCTATTCAGCCCTCCCCATGGCCGGCCTGATCCGGGGCAGCACAATCTGCTCTTTGAGGCGGGCAGGACGCGGTGGGGCTGGGACCCCCATCTGTGGGGTCGGTGGGGAGCAGGAGCGGGACTCCCCGGCCCTTTGTGCGCCGGGCCACGGGCTCTGCCGCCGAGCTCGCTGCCGTCCCGAGCAGGGCCCAACGCGCAGAAAATTAATCCCTGTGTTCATCGATTATAAGTTTAAAAAAAAAGGCAAAAAAAAAAAAGCCCCTGAAGCAAAGGCGCCTGGTTTGGGGGTGGGCTTGTTTGGACAATGCAGCGCTCCACAGTGAGGGGGGAGTTCCTCCAGTTCTGGGGCTTGGGTTTCACAGGGTGGTTTTCTCGGAACCAAAAACTGACAATGGAAAACGGCGTTAGGAAAAATAAAGGGGAAAAGAAACCCCAACGCGCGTTTGTTTGTGTTCGAGGCATCACCAGAGGCGAGAGGAGAGTGAGATGCGGTTGGGATTTAAGTAACACATGTGTGAGATCTCCCCCTCCGTCCCCCTCCCCAAACAGCTGGTATTTAGCAGCTTGAGATTTAAACCCAGCTAAAGGGTGCTGCAGGGGGCTGCGATAGGGTCGCTTAATCAAGAAGCAAATAACTGGCACGCAGCTGAAAAGACGTTAAATGTATTTTCTTAGCTTTAAATTCAATGGGAAGTTCTGCAGCTTTCTGCGTTCTCCCTCTTGCTTTCCAGCCAGGCCAAATCCCAGCACCGTCTGCTCTGGGGTTTGGGTGAGGGCTTGTGCCTTCACTTTTGGCCTTGCTTTTGGATATAAAGTCTTTGTTTCTCTTCCACCGTAAAGCTCCAGTATGGAAACTCCCACCAGCCTGCTGCACCAACACGCCGCCAGGTTTCCCAGGTAAATCTCACAGGGAGAGATTTCTGTGGAGTTTTCAGTGGGTGTCCAGGGGTGGCAGTGAGCCCCTGGCAGCCTGGGGAGCTGCAGATGCCACCAGCACCGGGTCCCCTCCCAGGATGTGGCAGTGCCACTCCCCCACTCCCAGCTCTGCCTTCCCTGTCCCTGCTCGGGGTGTTTGTCCACCTGGCACAGGTGGGAGCAGTGACAGGGATGTGCTGCCTGTGTGTCCCCGTGCTTTGATTTATTTGCTGTGTATTTTAGAATCTCATTCATGTGCCGTAGTGCTTTCTGTTCAGGTCTTTGCTATGTGTTTCAGCAGGATTGTAAGGTATTTCCTTTTAGAAATTCATAGGGTATTTCTTTTAAAAATTATCAAGACTGCTCATTTTGCTGAGGGGAAAAGCCAGTTGCTTGAAAAATTAAATGTATTGCTTTTACTCTTTGCCCTATAAAACATATATAATGAGATATATTTTAATCCTTTTTTACTCCATCTTCTGTGATTCTTGTGTAACATCATCATATTCTTGGAGAATTTACATTGTATGTGGTATGAAACCTACCATGACCTCTGAAAACAATACATCCTTTAATGTGGCTTCGGGGAGGGGCTAGCGAGGGAGTAGCCATAAAAATCTTCAGGGTTCAAGATGAGGTTGAGATTTTTGTGAGTGCTTTTGTCGTAGCAGCAACTGTTTGATTTAGTGGCCCCTGCTACAATGGGTTGGGAGAACAAAGCCAGAATATCCCGTGTATGAGTTGGTTAAATGTAAGACCCGTCAGGAAAATTGGGGAGGGGAGCAGGGGGAAGCTTCCTCAGCCCTCTCTCTGAAATAAAACAGGTATTTGAAAAAAATTCTTATCAACTGCTTTGTGTCCTAATCTGTGTTGTCCTGTGTAGCATTTGAAACCAGAGGAATCAGTGAGATGAGAGGTGACAGAGGCAGGGAGGAGGGAGGGCTTGTTCACTCTAAAATTGCCATTCTCATTATGTGCTTTGATATTCTAGTGAAATTTCGAGGTTAAAGGAGTTCAGAGCACCCTGAGCCCAAAACTGCTTTAGCTTTGCTGGTGCTTTACCATTTCTGTGAAGTTCACTGTGGCTCTGCCCCATCTCTCCCGTCCTTCACCCACACCAGGAGCTGCATTACGTGGGGTGAAAACTGGCAAAGGCCAGGAGCAGCGAACCCCTGGGCACAGGGCAGCACCGTGGGCCTGGCCAGGGCCCCTGCAGGATTTTTTTAAAAGATCTAAACCTCCAAGACTTTGTGCAGGCCGTCATTTCTCATCTCCCAATTCTGTTTGCGCCAGGTCTGTGGGGAGCACGGACCCCTCTGTGGTCCCTGGGGTATGTCTTTGTTCCCGGTGTGTGTCGCTGCTCCGTGGCCAATTTTGTTCTGGAAACCCGAGGAGCAGATTCTGCTGGAGGTGTGTGCAGTCCCTGTGGCCAGGAGTCTCCCCCTTTGACTGGGGAGATAGGGATGGCAAGGGAAGGATTCTGATTTCCCCTCGCTTTAATCACCCGGGCTTCCCACATCGGCCGGGTGACGGCCCTGTTCTTCCCTCAACAAAACAGGCCTGGAAAGGAGCCCTCAGGGACGGGCTGGAGGGCCATGCTGTGCCCTGGTGGTGTGGGACCCCTGTGTGGGACCCCGGGTGGTGATGCCCCGGTGCCTCCCCGTGCCCAGCCCCTGCTGCCGACCCCGGGATTTATGGCACTGCTGTGCGAGCAGGGGGAGGGCCAGCAGTTAAGCTGAGGCTGAGCTAAACCCTGAGGATAGAGGAGTCCTCTGTCCTGGCTAATCCCCACACCCCTCCCCACGTTTATCAGATTGCCCAGGGTAGAGATTATGCACTTGGTGACTACAAAGTCATGTTTAGCCTCCTCCCTTCAGAGATGCTCAGATAGCCTCACTCCTGATCTGTACCCACATTCTTTTGGGTTCGGCACATACTTGAGGTTGTCCGTCATGTAAAACTGGGAATGTTCTGGTGCCAGTCAGGAACGTTTCTTCACTTAAAGTTTGTGTTTCCTTTGTTCATCCCTTTATTTTAATGTTTTATAACAGTGAAATTTGCAGAACGGTGCAAATGTGCATAGCAAACCTTTTAGAGATTAACACAGATTGGTTCTGGTTTCTACTGGGTTTAAACTCTGGAGAAAGCTGCTTGTGAGTAGGAGCAGCTGGTTTAGATTTTTTACTTGGCTTGTGTAACTGAAAACTGGTTTAATTTCTGGTCCCGATACATTTGGCTCTTTCATTTCTCCTGCATTCACACGTGCTGCAGTAGTAAGAAGCTGCATCCTGGTTTGTCAGCTTGCTTGGGCTTTCTTGAGGCTGGAGAAGACTTCACTGTGACTCTTACCTCCTGCTGCTCCAAAAATCCATCCTGTAGATAAACACCTTTGTCTCAGAAAGCTCCCTGATCAAATCTAAATGATGAAAGTCAGGCTTGGTGGCGTTGTGCTGAAGCGAGTTTAACTCAGCTCATCTTCACAAGCCAGTGCTGTCCAGAGGCTGGGGTTTTTCCAGCTCTGTGTCCAAACAGGAGCAGTGGGTTTGTGCAGCTGTGTGTGCCTAGTCTGAGCTCCCCGTGTGGATGGTGGGAAGCTGCTGTGCCCAGCTCTGTGCCCTGGCCCAGCCAGGGTGATCTAGTCATTTGGGTAATGCTTGTTTGACATTTGGGAAAGCAGCCCCATGGAGAATACTGGAATACTGCTGATCTGTGTGTCCCTGAATGTATTTGCACAGCTCCCAGCTTTGCAGTGCGGATCTGTTTGCAGCTGTTGGGATTTTAATGGGTTAAAGCACGGGGTGGGGGCTGGAGGCAGCTTGGCCTGGAATGCAAGGGGTTAAACTGTTGAGCTGTGAAACATCTGCTGCAGGAAGAGCTGCTGGTGCAACTTGCTGGCATTATTTTAAGCAGAGCTGACTTGGTTGAAGTGAGGTTTAGGCCTCCCTGTGCAGTATGAGGTGATGAGATTCTGGGTTAACTACTTGGGTCTCTTCCCCATCATTTACTTCTTCCTTTCTGTTTGACGTCCCTGCCTGGAGATCTTACTGAGCTGAGCTGGGCAGTCTCTGCTCTCTCTCTCAGGCAGTGTTAGAGTCTTAAAATACTGAATTTAATGTGACAGCTCCTGTTGCGGAGAGCCCTGCAATTTACATTTTTAGTCGTCCAAAGGCCTTCCAAAGATTTGGAAAAGGATCAGTAAAGTCACATCACTGTGGCTTAACCGTCCAGTGGTTTCTGTAATGATGTTCTCTTGGGTTCTGGGCTGTGGCTTCATGCTTTTGAAGCCCTGAGGTGCCCCTGGAGTCTGTGAGATGTGACAGGATTTCACTGGTGTCTGCCAGGCTTCTGTATTTGCCCGCCCTGCTCTGTGCAGTTGAGGTGGGACATTTTAGAACCCTTTTTTTCCTCATTGGAGTTTCTGTTCCTCTCTGCTGAGAACAGCAGGAAGGTCAGTGGAGGCTGCTGGGGAGAGCCCCAAGGGTCCTGCCTGGCAGTGGGGAAGGGAAGGATGGAGCTCTACCCCTGCAGTGCTGTGGGGATGGATCCTCACGGGGATGGATCCTCACGGGGTGGATGCTCACGGGATGGATCCTCACGGGGTGGATCCTCACGGGATGGATCCTCACGGGGATGGATCCTCACGGGGTGGTTCCTCACGGGGATGGATCCTCACGGGGATGGATCCTCACGGGGATGGATCCTCACGGGATGGCAGCGGCTGCCCCTCAGTCAGACCCAGCTGACACAAAGCCCAGGGTCCCCCTGTAAGCTTTTCCTCTTGCCTTGCAGATGAGCGGGTGGATCAGCGAACCTGCCTGATCTGCGGGGACAGGGCCACGGGGCTGCACTATGGCATCATCTCCTGCGAGGGCTGCAAGGGCTTCTTCAAGAGGAGCATCTGCAACAAGCGCGTGTACCGATGCAGCCGGGACAAGAACTGCGTCATGTCCCGCAAGCAGCGCAACAGGTGCCAGTACTGCCGGCTGCTCAAGTGCCTCCAGATGGGCATGAACCGCAAAGGTAACGGGGCTCCCTGGGGCGGGCACGGAGCCGGGACACTGGGGCTGCCCTTCCCTGGGCTGCCCCTCCTTTCCCTGCCCCTCCCTCCCTGGCCTGGTCCTGTTTCAATCCTGCCTCCGAAACTCCCGGCAAAAACGAAGCAAAGCCTCAGCAAAATCATGCATGGCTTAAAAACCACGCATAGACACTGAGTTCTGAGCTGTTTCATTTCTGTATGGAGGAACAGTCTGTATGAATTGAAATATATAAATATTTTGAGAGTATTTGTATTTACGTTGAGCAAAGTGGTCACTGTTTTCCGTGCTTCAATCTACTGATGAGGCAAAAATTAAAGTATTTAAACAGGCTTCTGGAGAGAGAGATCTGAGCCAGATGTTACCTGTTTGCTGTTGTGGGCTGCTGCCCACAGGTGAGGTGTGAGGGTGTTCACTGACCACCTGCTCTGCTCAAAACAGGTGTGGTCTGGATAAGGGACAGCCACCCCTTATCCCCCGAGGTGTGCAGAGCTGATGGAATGCTCTGGTATCATCCTCAGGATGGACAGACTGAAGTAACTCAGAAATTAGTGATAAAGGATGGGCTGTGGTTGATTCCAGTGCCACGTCTCTACTCCTCACACGAATCTTTTGTGTGTTTAACCCCTGGAATTGCTGTTAAAAGCAGGGATTCCTTGGTGTGATGGCACAAGCAGGAGCTGGCTGTGCTCCCCTGGCAGTGAGGCAGTGGAGTCACCATCCCGTTTGCCAAGCCCCAGTGTCACCACATGGTTTTAGATGTGGCTGATGATGCCCTCTGGGCCATCACTCACGCGAAAGCCGCTTGTCAGGAGCACTGAAACTTCCATAAATTCACTGCAAATCCACCGGGATCTTCCTGAGAAAATGTATCGGGGGCCGAGATGGGAGAGCTGGGATCGTGGGCTGTGCTGTGGGTCTGGGGGTGGCTCAGAGCCCCTTTCCCGGGGGTCAGGGCTGTGCTGTGGGTCTGGGGACAGTTTGGGTCCCTCACCTGGGGGTCTGGGGACAGCTCGGGTCCCTCACCTGGGGGTCTGGGGACGGCTCGGGTCCCTCACCTGGGGATGGCTCTCACCTGCGGGGCCACAGCGCCACCTGCCGGCTGCACTCCCGCCTTCCCTGCTCCCCTTCTTCCCTTCCTTTTCCCCTTTCCTCTTCCCTTCCTTTTCCTCCTTTCCTCTTCCCTTCCTTTTCCTCCTTTCCTCTTCCCTTCCTTTTCCCTTTTCCTTTCTCTTCCTTGTCCAAACAGTCGCGTGGGTTGCACTCACTGCTGCTGTCTCTGCCAGGGAGGCCACAGGCAGCCCTGAAGGTGTTGGGTTCTGGAGCTTTCTCTTCCTGCCCTGGTGCCCAAGTTATGGCATTGTTGGGTTGGAAAATCCCTTAAATATTTGGTCTAAATACATACATTTTTAAATTCAGTTAAGGTGCAGAGCCTTAGCATTGGTAGGAGAGCCAGCCTTGAGGAGACTGGCTGTCATGCAGCCCAGGACCAGGATGATATTCCAGAAAGTCCAGCTGTATTTGGGAACCATTCAGGTCTCTTGAGGCCTTTAGAATGGACCACTGACCATTTTCTTGCAGGTGTAAGCTACTGTCTGCTAAAATTACCCTTTAAAATCAAAAGACCAAGACAATTTATGCCCTGGCCTCATAATGGAATGAGCTGAAGGGCAGCTTCTAAATTACAGTTAGTGGTAAAATATCTTGGAAAATGAGAAAAATTCCCCCAGAATTCCTATAGTTCCAGTAAGTTAGAAAAACCTAAAGGGGGTAGCAGCTAACTCTGACAGCTTTTTTACATAATTCTTCCTTTTTTTTGTGGGGAACTGATGTTTTTTATAAAGACCTTTCATAGGAAATAATCATCCAGTGTTGTGCATTGCCCAGGTTGGTGGTTGAGGTCTGGGGAGCCACAGCTCAGGTCCCCATGCCCTCTCCTCTGCCCTGCTGAGGCACTCCCTGAGCTGCAGGAGCAGCCTCGAGGCACACGGGGAGGATTTGAGCTGAGGATGTCTCAAACCAAGCAGCAGGAATTATCCTGGGACACAAATTTTTGCTGAAGTTCCGTGTCCTTTTCTGCTCCGGGGGGGCCTCCTGCAGCCCCGTGTGCCAGGCGGGGCGAGGCCGTGCAGCAGCAAGGTCACCGTGCAGCTGGGGAGAGCTCCTGCCAAGTCTGGCCAGGTCGTGGTGGGAAAGAGATGGAGCCCTGATAAACAGGGGGACCAGCCTGGGGGGAGGCCCACGAGGAGCAGGGCTGCCACTGCCTTCTGCACAGGGAGGCAGAGGGAAGAGGAAGGCAGAGAAGCTGCTCCAGGTTAATCCCCTTAGCTGGACTTCACTGGAGCTCCCTGGGAGTTGTTTAAAGAGCCTTAAAAATGCAGTGTCAGCACGGGGGGGACTCTGGCTGCTGGTGCTTCATGGGGCTGTGGGCAGTGGAGCTGGATGTGCTGGCCTCCACATCTCATTTTCCAACGGTCCTGGGTGTTCACTGGGTTATTTCCAGGGATCAACTAGGGTTCCGTACTGTGTGCCACTTCTCAAATTATGCTGGAATTAATTGGGATAAAGGATTGTTATTTCTTCATTACCTGTCACTCAAGGAGAACATGAAGAAACTAAAATCCTTGAGTAATGCTTGTAGCTCTATTGATGTGTCTGTGCCTTTTGGGGTGAGAACCATGGTGTGTGCTGCTCAAGCACTGGAGGTTTCTCTGTAAACTTCTTTAATAAAAAAAATTAATCTTTTAAGGTATAAAAACTTCTTTCAACATAAATAGGTATCTACTTATGTGCTTTGGGAATACCTGGCGGTAGTGTTCCTCACTAAGGTTTGGTTGTATCTTTCAGCAATCAGGGAGGATGGCATGCCAGGAGGCAGAAACAAAAGCATTGGACCTGTCCAGGTGAGCACGTGTGCCTGTCCCTCCGTGGTTCCCTTCGGCTTTTGGTCTCCTGGGCTGGGCTGGGCTGGGCTCAGACCACAGCAGCAGCTCAGCCTGGGCTGGGGTTGGCTTGGTGGAGCCTCCATCATCCCTGGCCGTGCCTCCTGCTGGCGTGGCAGGGCTCTGACTGTGTCAGGAACACATCATGGGCTGTAGATTGTCAATAGGGCTGGTGCTGCCTGTCCCAGGGTGCTGCACGGACACACAGACAGGCTCACAGCTCCTGTCCTTTGTGAGCCACGCAAGGACGTCTGTCCCTCCATGACTCCCAGTAAATCTCAGTCTGCCTGCTGCAATCCCTTCAGTTGTGGCAAGCAGGGCACCAGTAAATGTCTGTCTGATTGATGGCACAGCTTGTCCAGAGATGCCTTGTAAAGCGCGAGGTAATTCAGCGCAGCAGCTTGTGCCACATGCCTGAGGAATGATGGCCATTTCCAGCTTGCTTCTGGAAAAGGGGCCTTTTAAAAGTTTACTGTTTATTTTAGCAAAATAGAAATAACACTGAAAGCAATTTCTGCGAGTCTGAGGCCTGGGAAGACGCACTCAGCCCAGCCCAAAGTGTGAGGAGCCAAGGAGACACTGCTGTGCCCTGCTGGGCAGCCCGTGGTCAGTGCCCGTGGTCAGTGCCCGTGGTCAGTGCCAGACACAGCCTGCCTGTTCGTGGTGGATCATTCCTCCAGGAGCATGCCCAGCACTTTCACTCATATTACAGTGAACTCAATTTTAAATTTTTTTTAGTTCATTTTAGCTTTGTACATGTTACTCTCTAGAACCTAAGTATTAGATACTCAATTGCTACTTCAAGTGCCACCTGGTTCTTATGTGGAAGGAAAATAGGGAGCTCTGTCTCCCTGTAAATGTTTTCCTGACTGATTTTATATGTGTCACCTTGCCTCTCTTGATTGCTTTATCAAACCAGAGCCTGCTCCACCTCCTGTTTGCCTTTCCCTCTGCCAGTCCTGAGTGATGTTCCCAATGCACTGGCCTCAATTACTCCCAGGTTTTTCAGTGTGACAGTGGCTGATTTAGAGCTCGTTGCCATGTCCATCTGACATCATCTTTTCATGTGTCAGTTCCTGTCTGCTGTGCTCCCCTCACTTGAATGGTGCTGCTGGAGCTGGAGGTCACCACGATTACCTGTAAATAGAATTTTTCGTGTGTGTTGTTAAATGCAGAGGAAGGATGTGGTACCTGCAGGGGGGGTCAGCCCTGTTGGATGTGACTGAACAAGGTGTTTGCAAACAGAGGCTCTGCTTTTCTGTTCCCACCCAAAGTAACCATTGTGTCCTGTACTTGACAGATATCAGAGGAAGAGATTGAGAGAATTATGTCTGGGCAAGAATTTGAGGGAGAGGCAAACATGTCATGGAGCAACAACGGAGACAGTGACCACAGTTCCCCTGGAAATGGAGTTTCTGAGAGCAACCAGCCTTCACCTGTTTCTACTCCATCTTCAAGGTGGGAATGACCCCTGGAAGAATTTGATGTTACAGGAATCTTGGATTTCTTTCCCTGAGTGATACTTGGGGTCAGTGTAGGGAAAACATGTGAGTGCATCCTTGTTGAAACTGGTCATGCAGCAGGTTCTTACCTCTCTGACTAAGACAAATAGGCCCTGGATTGAAAAGAATTGAACTGGGAAGTGAGATGGTCATGAGCAAAGGAAGACAATCTTGAGTTAAATTTAAAATATATCTCAGTTTATACTGGTTGTGTTTTCCGCAGAGGTTGAGAACTTGATCACCTTTCACTGCTCCTTCTGCATATGCTCTTTCTCTGCACTGTGCTCAGATTTTGAAAACAAAACCATTTATGTTGGTAATTGGGGGTGTTACATTAAAGTTGGCTGCTGTGAGTGCAAACCTCCTGATGCATTTCCTGATGCAGCCTTTGATTGCAAACACAGCAAGAAGCTCAGACCTGATCCCGTCTGCTTTCAATTGCAGCTTAAGCTTGGCCTTGTTAGTGTTCACTGGCTGTGTGAGTACCTCATGTACAATCCTAAATTCTGGCCCTGTAAGGAAGCTGGGGCGGAAAGGCTGGGCACAGGTGGGTTTGGGGTTTCTGCTTTGCTCCCTGAATGGCAGCTCAGCAGCAGCTCATGGAACCAGTGCCCAGCCAGGCTGGACACGCAGCCAGTGCACACCCAGCTCTTTCCAGGGCAGGGTCTAACCACAAAAGCATTCCCGTTCTCTTTGCTTCCCCTGTTTTTGTTAACCTTTCTGCTGGAGCCGGACACAACACTGCGACGGATCAGGTGGAGTTTCGGGGGGTGTACTGAAGATCTTCTCCTTCTCCAGTAGGTCCGTGGAGCTGAACGGGTTCGCTGCACTCAGGGATCAGTACCTGGGCACGCCGGTGTCCACGCACTACCAGTACCTGCCGCACCTTTTTAGCTACTCGGCGCACTCGGCGCTGGTGGCGCCGCAGCCGCGCAGCCTGGACCCGCAGTCGCACGGGCTCATCAGCCAGCTGGTGTGTGCCGAGGACCTGGAGCCGCTGGGCACGCCCATGCTCATCGAGGACGGGTGCGTGGGGCTCCCCGGGGCCAGGCATGGCCGTGTGGGAGCAGCAAACCAGGCCCTGTCCTGTCCTGCTGGGGCTGGGGTGCGCGGGGCTGGCGGGGGGTTACGGGCTGTGTGGTCTGGCCAGGCTGGGGGCTGGGCTGGTGGGTGACCCCAGGGGCTGTGAGGACTCCCCTCAGCCCCTCCCTGGCCTGGCTAGGTGGGTGCTGTCTGACCATCATGGCCTCTGTCACCATGTGGGTGACCGCAGGGGCTGCAAGGACTCCCCTCAGCCCCTCCCTGGCCTGGCTAGGTGGGTGCTGTCTGACCATCATGGCCTCTGTCACCATGTGGGTGACCGCAGGGGCTGCAAGGACTCCCCTCAGCCCCTGGCCAGGCTGAGTGGGTGGTGACTGACCATTGTGGCTCCTGTCACCAGGCAGGTGACCCCAGGGGCTGTGAGGATGCCCCTCAGCCCCTCCCTGGCCTGGCTAGGTGGGTGCTGTCTGACCATCGTGGCTCCTGTCACCAGGCAGGTGACCCCAGGGGCTGTGAGGATGCCCCTCAGCCCCTCCCTGGCCTGGCTAGGTGGGTGCTGTCTGACCATCGTGGCTCCTGTCACCAGGCAGGTGACCCCAGGGGCTGTGAGGATGCCCCTCAGCCCCTCCCTGGCCTGGCTAGGTGGGTGCTGTCTGACCATCGTGGCTCCTGTCACCAGGCAGGTGACCCCAGGGGCTGTGAGGATGCCCCTCAGCCCCTCCCTGGCCTGGCTAGGTGGGTGCTGTCTGACCATCGTGGCTCCTGTCACCAGGCAGGTGACCCCAGGGGCTGTGAGGATGCCCCTCAGCCCCTCCCTGGCCTGGCTAGGTGGGTGCTGTCTGACCATCGTGGCTCCTGTCACCAGGCAGGTGACCCCAGGGGCTGTGAGGATGCCCCTCAGCCCCTCCCTGGCCTGGCTAGGTGGGTGCTGTCTGACCATCGTGGCTCCTGTCACCAGGCAGGTGACCCCAGGGGCTGTGAGGATGCCCCTCAGCCCCTCCCTGGCCTGGCTAGGTGGGTGCTGTCTGACCATCGTGGCTCCTGTCACCAGGCAGGTGACCCCAGGGGCTGTGAGGATGCCCCTCAGCCCCTCCCTGGCCTGGCTAGGTGGGTGCTGTCTGACCATCGTGGCTCCTGTCACCAGGCAGGTGACCCCAGGGGCTGTGAGGATGCCCCTCAGCCCCTCCCTGGCCTGGCTAGGTGGGTGCTGTCTGACCATCGTGGCTCCTGTCACCAGGCAGGTGACCCCAGGGGCTGTGAGGATGCCCCTCAGCCCCTCCCTGGCCTGGCTAGGTGGGTGCTGTCTGACCATCGTGGCTCCTGTCACCAGGCAGGTGACCCCAGGGGCTGTGAGGATGCCCCTCAGCCCCTCCCTGGCCTGGCTAGGTGGGTGCTGTCTGACCATCGTGGCTCCTGTCACCAGGCAGGTGACCCCAGGGGCTGTGAGGATGCCCCTCAGCCCCTCCCTGGCCTGGCTAGGTGGGTGCTGTCTGACCATCGTGGCTCCTGTCACCAGGCAGGTGACCCCAGGGGCTGTGAGGATGCCCCTCAGCCCCTCCCTGGCCTGGCTAGGTGGGTGCTGTCTGACCATCGTGGCTCCTGTCACCAGGCAGGTGACCCCAGGGGCTGTGAGGATGCCCCTCAGCCCCTCCCTGGCCTGGCTAGGTGGGTGCTGTCTGACCATCGTGGCTCCTGTCACCAGGCAGGTGACCCCAGGGGCTGTGAGGATGCCCCTCAGCCCCTCCCTGGCCTGGCTAGGTGGGTGCTGTCTGACCATCGTGGCTCCTGTCACCAGGCAGGTGACCCCAGGGGCTGTGAGGATGCCCCTCAGCCCCTCCCTGGCCTGGCTAGGTGGGTGCTGTCTGACCATCGTGGCTCCTGTCACCAGGCAGGTGACCCCAGGGGCTGTGAGGATGCCCCTCAGCCCCTCCCTGGCCTGGCTAGGTGGGTGCTGTCTGACCATCGTGGCTCCTGTCACCAGGCAGGTGACCCCAGGGGCTGTGAGGATGCCCCTCAGCCCCTCCCTGGCCTGGCTAGGTGGGTGCTGTCTGACCATCGTGGCTCCTGTCACCAGGCAGGTGACCCCAGGGGCTGTGAGGATGCCCCTCAGCCCCTCCCTGGCCTGGCTAGGTGGGTGCTGTCTGACCATCGTGGCTCCTGTCACCAGGCAGGTGACCCCAGGGGCTGTGAGGATGCCCCTCAGCCCCTCCCTGGCCTGGCTAGGTGGGTGCTGTCTGACCATCGTGGCTCCTGTCACCAGGCAGGTGACCCCAGGGGCTGTGAGGATGCCCCTCAGCCCCTCCCTGGCCTGGCTAGGTGGGTGCTGTCTGACCATCATGGCCTCTGTCACCATGTGGGTGACCGCAGGGGCTGCAAGGACTCCCCTCAGCCCCTCCCTGGCCAGGGTGGTTGGTGACTGACCATCGTGGCTCCTGTCACCATGTGGGTGACCCCAGGGCCTGTGAGGACTCCCCTCAGCCCCTCCCTGGCCTGGCTGGGTGGGTGCTGACTGACCATCATGGCTCCTGTCACCATGTGGGTGACCCCAGCGGCTGCAAGGACTCCCCTCAGCCCCTCCCTGGCCAGGCTGAGTGGGTGCTGTCTGACCATCGTGGTTCCTGTCACCGGGCAGGTGACCCCAGGGGCTGTGAGGATGCCCCTCAGCCCCTCCCTGGCCAGGGTGGTTGGTGACTGACCATCGTGGCTCCTGTCACCAGGTGACACCCTGGGCGCTGACAAATTCCTTTGGCATTTGCCTCGTTTCCAAGTGCCTCATCAGGTGATGTCATTCGATGTTTTTAATGTTTTCTTCTGCCTTTGTATTAACTGTGCCTGCAGGTATAAAGTGACTCAGGCAGAGCTGTTTGCGTTGCTGTGTCGTCTGGCAGATGAATTGCTTTTCAGGCAGATTGCTTGGATCAAGAAGCTGCCATTCTTCTGCGAACTCTCCATCAAGGACTATACCTGCCTGCTCAGCTCCACGTGGCAGGAGCTGATCCTGCTCTCCTCGCTGACTGTTTACAGCAAGCAGATCTTTGGTGACCTTGCAGATGTCACCTCCAAGTACTCTCCCTCTGACGACGAGCTGCACAGGTGAGATGGGCTGAGCCCGGGGTGAGGCAGCGAGAGCTGGAGATGAGGAGCCATGGAAGCCCAACAGTCAGGTGTCCTCTGACCACCTTCTGGGACAGGTCACTTTACCTGTGCCTGTTTTCCTTTTCTAGTTTTTAGGGAACAGTTGTTCCAGGCTTAGAAACCTCATCATGGTTAGTCAGTGCTGGATCACAATTTCCTCCTGCAGGGGAAGGGCACAGGGATGTGTGGGGCTGTTTGAATTCCATGTAGCAGTGCTGTCGTCCTCCAACACAGCCCTACAAGCCACCTTTTTATGGGGAGGGTAAAACTAACCAACGCTTTGGGTAACCCTGGCACACAGGAAAGAAAGTCATATTTAAAAACCCTTTGGGCCAGTGGAAAGGTTGTTCACAAAGCTGGTTGTCTGTATTATCAAAGTGTTCATTATTAATTGCTATTTCATTGTTTTGATTAGATAAATTTAAAGATGTTGCAACTTAGCTCTTGTTTTTTTCCACGGTACAGACTATCTGATGCTCTGAGGAACTTGCCTTTCATTTATCATGTTGATCAGGGTGTTGTTTTTTGGTTTGGATATTTTATTTTGTAGTCTTGGTGCCAGACAGGTTCTTCTTTTGGTAGTAGAGTCCCAGTCTCACCATAATATGGCAGAACAGGTAGAATTCAGAGAAACTGCTGCCCAGCCTCCCTTTAAACTCCTACCCTTTGCTCCCTGCCCTTGCTGGGCTCCCGATGCTGCCGGAGTCACCAGGGGATGTCCGATGGGCAGAGATTTGAAACACTGCTGTGGTCCTTGGCCATTGCCGTGCCTCATGGTTCTTGGGGGCTCCTTTGTGCATCTGTTGTGACAAGCAGAGGCACTGGCTGAGCCCACGGCAGGGAGCAGGGAGCTGGCCCCAGGTGTCTCATTCCCTGGGACAGGTTCCTGCGCGGCGCTGCTCTGCACAGCCATTCATCGTGCATCTGGTGCCGCTGCTGCAGGGAACACTGAGGGTCATAGAAAACCACAATGACACTTGTTCTTGCATTCAGCCGTCCTTTTGTTCCTGCTGTCCTGGTCAGAGCCTCACAAGAGAAGTGTTTGTTTCATTTTGAGTTTGTGATAAATACAAGCGAGAGGTGAGACAAAGGAGGAATCCTCGCCCTGCAGAAAGCGGCAATTCAGAGCTGGTCGCCTTGAAGGTCCTTCAGAGAAGATCTGTGCACATGGATGAAAATAGGTGTTCTTGGGAGGGGAATGCTTCTGCAGTCTCTCCTTGTGATTTAGCTTTTCAAGTGTCATTAATTGTCGTTAGTAACCTGGGAGAATGCACACCCAAAAAGCCATTTAGCAGGAAGCTGCACAGATGAGGGGTCTGGAGCTGTGTGGCTCCCTCCTGCTGGTCTTCATGGTCCTTCAGCCACAGCTTGACTGTCTCCAGCAGCAGTGGGATAGCTCATGGGTGTCAGTCTCCCTGTCCAAAGCACTCGTGGAAAAGCTGGTCCCTTTGGATTTGAGGGGCCCCTTTTGGACAGGTGTCCCATTTGTGGGTGTTCTCAGAGAGCCCCCAGCTCCTCTGGCGTTGATCAGGAATGCCTGCAAAGGGAGCTTCATTCCAGCTCACACCTGGTTGGAGAAATCTCACTGAGCAGGGATGGTCTGGCACTTCAGGGTTAATTTCTGCTCTTAACAAAATGACGAGAGCAGTGCTAAAGCATAGGTGACAAACAAAGGCATAGAATGAGCTCCACAGCCCCTGTGTTTTAATTGCTTCTAACAACTGGCTAAACGTTCTGTTTGCCTGCTAGATCAAATGTTTTCTTTTATTGTGCTGTTTTTCTGAAGATGAATATGAAATGAATAGACTCCTGACCTCCCCCAGCACTCCTGATAGCATTTCCCTTCCCCCTCCTCCCCAGCTGATCCCGATAACTCCCAGCCAGAAACTTGCCTGGTGTAAACTGCGAGGAAAAGTGTGTGGAGGAGTCAGTCCTCGAGAAGAAATAGGGCTGTGAAAAACAGAACAGCTTTGTTTGAAAGGAGGAGGAAAGTATGTGCAGAAAAGTAAGACAGTTCAACTGCAGGAACGAGAGAAGAGCTCTCCTGGATTTATGAAGTGATGAGTGGCTGGTAAAAATGTGCATGCTCTAAAAAGAAACCCAACAGATGACTGAGTGGTCTTTGTGCTCATTAACTTCTTGAGCTTTGCAATCTTGCACCTGCAAGATTTTTAATGTCAACTGGAGAGCAAGAAAACTTGTACAACTTTAGATTAGCCGACAAGGCTTTCATCACTTACAATATTACTTTCTTGAAGAACTGACCCAGAGTTCAGACAGCTTGTTTTCACTTCGCAGAGGTCAAACCCCACCATGCATTTTACAAATAACTTTGAAGTAAACAAACACACATGCCAAAATAAGGTATTATTCAGTGAAAAAGGTTCTATTTCTGTTCTATTGAGAGATGGCTTGCTGGCTGTGCTCTTATTCTTTGTGCTGCACAATGCCAGAGCACGCTGAAGCTTCCCGAAACACTTCTGTCCCACTTCTGAGCGCTTCTGCAATATGCAGTTGCTTTGAAGCCGGGGGTATTGCTGTGAGATGTGTTCCCAAGAGGCTGTTCTGGCCCTGGGCAGGCGTGGGATGGTTCCAGGTGCCTGCAGGATACCCACAGCCCTCCACACCCTCCCTGGTCCTTCCCCATGGCGTTTTCATGGTGTGCATGTGGGGTATTACTGCTAATGGAGTGTGGCACCCTTTTTAGCAGGAGAACCTCATTCTGCACCCACAAAATCTCCATCAGGCAGTTTTCCAGGAGGTTTTGGGGTGTTCCCTGTGCTGCCCATCTCTGTCACTGGCTTCACTGCAGATTCCTGGCTCCGTGAAACCTTCTCTGCTGTCAGAACAGGCTGGTGGGGAACTGAATCACCAAGAGAGGGTTTTCCCTACAAATATCTGTAGACTGTGGACTCCCCATCCCTGGGCCAGGCAGGATGGGGCTCTGAGTAACATGGTCTAGTGGAGGGTGTCCCTGCCCCTGGCAGGGGAGTGGGACTGGATGAGCTTTGAGGTAATTTCAACCCAAACCATTCCATGGTTCTGTGATTCTTCATTTGTAACTGAGACATTTTCCTCCTTATTTTTTGTACCAGCAGACTTCAGGCAGTTTTGGTGACTATTTTTTTAAATTCTCTTGCGAGGTGTTAAAATCTCTGAAGTTACTTTAATAAGCCTCATGCCTTGACTGTCCAGTGTGTGTGCTGATGTGTGATGTGTGTCCTCCAGGTTCAGTGAAGAGGGGATGGAGGTGATGGAGCGGCTGATCTACCTCTTTCGCAAATTCAACCAGCTGAAGGTCAGCAACGAGGAGTACGCCTGCATGAAAGCCATCAACTTCCTCAACCAAGGTGAGGCAGCAGAGGGGAGGTACCAGCCCCACTTGTTCATTTTTATGCTTCAAAGGGTGAATTTGTAAGACTGGTTGCTCTCTTTTTAGAGCTTTTCAGGCTCATTAAAATGCTTACCTTCAGGATATATCCTTAGGTCTCTTAGCTGGGTTCCCACTTTTTAGGTTCTATACCTAAATCTGACTCTTCACAGTGAAAGGTAATCACAAATGAAGTATTTACATGCAGGCCATGAATTCAGCCTAGGAAAGGGCTGTATCCTCCTGTTGATAAAGCAGCATATTAAAGCTGGCAGTTCAGGCTCCTTCAAAACCCTGGGCGTTTCAAAATCCATGCAGAGACAAATGCTCAGTGAATAGTGTTCAGCTGTAATTTTGGAAATAAATGTCCCCAGAGTCTTTTGTACTGTGAAAGATAGTTGCAGTCTGTAAAAATGTGCTGCGGGCTCCCTCCTCCCCCGCTCATTTCCAGAGGGAGATAATGCTGACGCTTCAATCTGTGCCGGGCTGAGGTTCCGGTTTGCTTCCCTGGGCAGTTTCCTGACACTGGATAATGCACTTCTCGAGCTGTCTCCATTGTTTTCCAAAATGTATTTTCATTAACTTCCTGTCTTCTTTTATTTTTAGTTGAAGTTTGCAATTTTTTATGTGAAATACCTGAGACTTATTTTTAAAAGTCAGCTTTTGGGCAGTAGATGAATGCCTCTTCCGTCAGATGGTCTCCCAGCACCGAGGCTCTGCAGCTTCCTCGCTCCTGTGCTGGATCCTCCCCAGGACTGCCAGCTCCCTGGGGCTCCCCAGTCCCCAGGACTGCCAGCTGCTGGTCATGCTGCCACTGGGGCTTCCTGCCTGCTCATTTCTCCTTCGTGTGTGTTGCCTGACACTGGCAAAGCTGAATTTAAAAATAAGAGCTTGGCAAGTTTATAAAGCTCCCGTGACATAATTCCTAAGCAGATGGGGAGAAATGTGATGGTATCTTGAATTACAGAGCTGAGCGCTGTCCTCAGCCACGATGGTACAGCTAAAACCAATGTGTTCCTGTCTGAGGAGGTGTTACACTGATGTGCTGTGAGGACCAAAGCCTGACACCCGGCTGTGTTGTGCCAGGCAGGGATTTCAGGTTGCTGGGGCTGTTCCCTCCAAGAGCATTCACTGAGCTGCAAATGAGCAGTGTAGGACATTAGCTGTTCTCTTCCCAGCCTTTTGTGGAGGGAAGTCCTGGATCCAGACACACATAGAAAGATGTATCCATGATGCAGGCACAGCAGGAGGGGAGATGGGAATTTTAGTCTAACGGGGTGCTTGGAGCCAGTCTCCCAAGCAGGAACCCAGATCAACGTGCCAGAAATCAGTCTGTCATGAAGAAGTAGCAGTAAGTGCTAGGCTGCTGCTCTCCTGGGATGCCTTTGTCATGTTTTCATTGCTCTAATTGTATTCCTTTCCAGATATCAGGGGTCTGACCAACGCCTCCCAGCTGGAGCAGCTGAATAAGCGGTACTGGTACGTTTGCCAGGACTTCACGGAGTACAAATACCCCCACCAGCCAAACCGCTTCCCGGATTTAATGATGTGTTTGCCAGAGATTCGGTATATTGCAGGTAACTCCTGAGCACCTCTCCTGCTGGGAGTAATGAAATCTCCTTCTAAAAGATAATTAACTTACTGCAGTGGAATTCTTGTGGTCTTTGGTTGAGGATGTTTGTGTGGGACCATTTCCTGTCAGAGCTTCTGCCCATCTTTAAGCCCTGAGCTCATCCAGTCTGAGGGGCTCTTGGCAAGGTGTCCTGGTGATGCTGGTGGGCACAGGGTTAGTCCCACTCTGGGAAGAGGTGCCTACTCCAAGCTGACACCCTTTAACTACATTGTTCAGTCTCCCCTTGTTCTTCTTTCACTCCCAGCTGGGGGGCATTTTATCTCAAAAGGGTGTCATCCTGGTTTGAGTAGTTATCTTATCAGAATTAGGGAGATCCCTGAACTGAGCAGAAAGTGATCAGCAGAGTTCAGGCAGACCAGTGTAACCTCCAGGTTTCCTCATCTGGACCTCGGAAATCCGCAGGTGAATTCTCAGCTGCATTTGTGTTGCTAATTAGATCTCCAAGGTCTGGTGTTACTAAAACTGTTTGTTCCTGAACGTTATGGCAAAGGGAGATGCTTGCCTCCCTGTGTCAAGGCTCCATATGCTTCATCCTACTCCGTCATAATGAGCTAGATAATAATCTCAGAGTAGCTCTCGTAATTTACTCGCAGAGATCAACAAGGGGGTTTGAGGTGAGATGGGATTTAGCCTTTCCCACTTTCTATAAATACTTCTCCGCTGTGGAGAAACCATTTTGATCTGACTTTGCCCATTTATTTTGCTTTCCATTCAGTAAATAATAAATCATATTGTGTCCAAATGCATATCAAATGTCTAATGTAGCTGTAGGATGATTAACTGTTTCTGCGAGGGGTTCAAGGCAAAACCGTCTCCAGTGCTGCTGGCTTAGGTGTCTCTGAAATCTGATTCAGGAGTGCCTGCTAATTCTGGTTTCTTTCTTACCAGGAAAAATGGTGAATGTCCCCCTGGAGCAGCTGCCTCTCCTTTTTAAGGCCGTTCTACATTCCTGCAAGACGAGTGTGAGCAAAGAGTGAGCGCAGCTGGCCCTGGCCGGTGCCTTACGCTGAGCCTCGGGCGGGAGCCGGCTCACCCCGGGACAGGGGCAAACGCCATCCAGGCAGGAGACAGGGCAGTGGGCCTCCCTGCCCTTGTAGCAAGAATCTTGTTTGTTTGTTTGTTTGTTTGTTTTTTTACTCTTTTTTCCTATATATTTATTTCACGACAGAGTTGAATGTATGATCTTCAACACGATGCACATGGTTCTGTAAGAATGCAGCAGATGCATTCTCCAGCGGTTTACAGGATGTGAAGATGTTTAATGTTACAGTGTTTGTTAGGGTTAGTTCTTTTGTATTTGGGGCTGGGGACCAAGATGACTAAGACTACCTCAAGGAGAAGATGCTGTTCACGCACTGCTCTTTCCATGATTTGCATCCAAAGCATTTGTCATAGAGAGCAAATGTCGACAGAGCTGTTAGTATCCCAAAGGGACGACTTTGGAGAAGTGGGTGCTAGAGAAGTGCCAAGCTTTTTCTTTAATTTTAAAAAGGCAGGGAGTGGAGAAGGAGAAGTCTGTCTAGGCAGTTGGTTTCTTTTCCCCTGGCAGTTTCCAGATGCAGGTTTCCAGTGGGATGGCAGTGCTCTGAGGGCCTCCCTGGCCCTGTCCTGTCAGGGGAGCTGCAGGTGGGGTCTGCCCCAGCCCCTCCTGGCCAGCTGCTCTCTTACTATTACCACAACACCTGCCAATTCCTCTGAAATTGTGTTCCTGCAGTTCATAACAGGCTCCTGGCATTACACAGAGGTGTTCCTGTTGCTAGAGAACGGTAAGGACTTTATCATCACTTCCTTAAAATCCATTTTAGGTTTACAAAAGCAGGAAAAACCTACTTAGAGAAGAGGCAGGATTGCCCCTGTTAATGTGTTCCTCCAACATGGTACCTGACTCCTGAGGCTTCTGCATTGCAGCAGTCCCCATTTTGGGAGCAGTTATCCTGTGTTAAATGGGGTCTGTGTAGTGGGGTGAGGGACTCCAGTGTCCTCTGGCATGGTTTTCTCTGCTGGACTCAGGGAATGGGTGTTCCACAGTTATATCCTGCCAGGACTGCCCTGTTCCTTGTGGAATCCCAGGAAAAATGACATTACTGCTGTACTTGGTTGCCTGCCATGTTCTAGGTCTTATAAGGCTTGGATTTTCCATCTTGGAGGCTCTCCACCACTCCAGATGGAGAACTGGTTTAATGACAGCTGATTGAGTGATTGCTAAGTGCTGGTGTTTAGCTAAACCTGGGTATTCTCATGAGTGACCTCATGATTTCCTGCTCATGATGGGGAGCTTGGATGAGATGCTCTTGATCTCATCTCCTTCATTAGGAATTAATCTTCGAAGACTCCAATACTCTCCTAGACAGCCTTGTCTGGATTTCCTTCCCTGCCTCCTTAGATGTAAATCTGGCATTCACGTAGCAAGGTGGCTCCTCGATAAGCGTTTGAATGCCGATTTAAAAATACTTGTGGAAACAAACTTTTGTTCCTTCAGGGTGTGAGGGACGAGTCACTACCTTGTTGTCTTTCCCTGGTGACAGCCGCGCGGCACAGAGCGAGCACGGCTCAGCGGGGCTGCAGCTGCTGTGCATCAATGTGATGGTGAGCAGGAGAAAAATGCACCAAAGTCGTCTTTCCCTCCCTCCCCTGGCCCAGGGGGTGCTCCTGGGGTGCAGCCTGAGGGGGGCTGTGACCTGCTGGTTTGGCACAGGTCGGGCCGTGCTGGTGGCTGCGCTCACACCGTGCCAGAGCCCTGTCACTGCCTCACCACAGGCATCCCACCCGGGCATCTCCCAGCTCAACGGTTTCCCTCCTCTGAAAGTCCATGGCTGTTAATTTTTCATTATTTAAGCAGGATGTTACGGGTAACAGCTGCTGGGCACAGCAGCGGCTCAGCTCGGTGGAGCTTCGCACCCAAAGGTGGTTCCATAAATGTCATTTGCTTTCTGACAGTACAATGAGACACGTGTGTATTCTCAGGAAAGCCTTCTGCATACAGCCCATACCTCACGTGTTCAGGGGAAGATATTAGTGTATCTGTTTGTGAGTTAGAGTGTATTTTTCAGCTTTTAAGTTTAATTTTCAAATAGCTTGGTGAGATCTTTTTATTACGGGTTATTTCTGGCTTGCTGTTTTATTCACTCAAGGAATTGTTAAAATTGCATAGGAGTAATTTTATTCTACAGTTACTGAATTATTATAATCTGTTGATGAGTAAGTGTTTTAATTAGTGTACATAAAAGCAGTCATCTTGTTGCCAGCTATCCGACAAAAACGATCTATTGGGTAATCTGTGATTTTCCAAAATAGCCTCCCAAAACCAATGCTGTACCAACAACAACCAAAAACCTAAATTCGGTTATGATGACAAACAGACATGAATGTTCCACTTTCTGTTGTAGAAAGCAAATTTTCCAAAGGTTGATTGGCAGCAGTATCCGTTCCCAAACACACATTTGCCATAGGGAGTAGAAAATCCTTCCTGAACTGACAGGTAAGGAAGCAGCAAACAGACCAGACAGAATCACCAGACAGTCATTCCTGATATCTTCTGCACCAAGTCCTCTAATGGCTTGTATTTTTTAAACAGGGTAATGTGAATGTGTTGCATTGCAAACTCAGGTATTATGAGAAGGTAGGAATGTAGCTAGAGACGTAGAGATGTTAGGTAGATGTATTTGTGAATTTGGTTTGAAGGACACCCTGGAAAGGTTGGAATTTTTGTTCCATTCTTCACGTAACATTCAGTTTACAGGGACTCATATTTTATTTGTGCTTAATGCTACTAGGGGGAAGTTCATTATCTTTGGTATCTATCTGCTCTTGCTTATCTGACCTTCTGTCATGGAGAAATCAATCAACAATAATAGTCTTTGGTAGAATTTTCTGCCATGACAAGTCAATTTTTATCCCCGATTTGAAAGATAGATTGGCTGGCTGACCCCCTCTTCTCCTTCAAAGCGTCTGTGCAGATAGAAAGCTGAAGAGTTACTTTTAATCCGAGCAGAGATTTGGGACATAAATTTGAAGTGCTCAGGGGAGGCTGCCGAGGAGCGGCTGGAAGGGGTCCCCACTCACGGGGCTCAGTCAGGCCCTGGGGCCTCAACAAAACCTTCTGCAAAGTGAGTGAGTTTTCTTCCCCGTCAGCTCAGGCTCCTGCCAGGTGGGCTGAGCCTTGACCCCTCAGTGTGGGTCAGTTGCCAGTCCCTGTCCTCGGCATGTCCAGCCCTGTGAGAGGGCAGGGGATGAGCAGAGGGACTCTCTGCCCTTCCCGTGTGCCCTGGCTGCTGCTCAGCTGTGACCTGTGCCAGTGCCCTTCCTGTCCTCCCTTCTGCAGAGGCACTGCATGTTTTGGGGTCATCAGGGAGCATCTGGATTCCTCTGTAATTCTTAAATCCAGAGATTTCATTCTTAAACCTTTTGCCGTCTCCCGTCACACACAGGCCGAAGGGGGAGCGCGGCGTTTTCAGAGTGACCAGTGGTCAGTGGGCAGCTGCCAGCCCTGTACCACCTGTTTTCCCAGGGCTAAGGTGTTGCTTTGAGGGAGCCCATGAGAGTGAGGGCTCCCAGGGGTGCCAGCAGGGCTCCTGGGCTGCTCTCACCTGCTGGTGGGGGCCTTGATGGCCCTGTCCCCACCCATGCAAAGGCTCAAGTGCCTCTGCTGCATCCCTCCCTCTGCCAGCAGGATCTGCCCTTGCTCCTCAGGCTTCTGCACAGACCCACTTCAGATAAAGGAGTTTAAGTCTTGTCCTTCAAACCAACTTTAAAAAAAAAAAAAAAAAAAAAACACTTGAATTTCTTTTACCTTTACTATGTTTTTTAAAAGGAAAAAAAAAGAAAAAAAAATATTCTCCTGTGAATGTGCTATTTCCCATTCATTCTTTCTTCCTTCTTGGTTTTGATTTGAAGCTCTGAAGCTTGGTGTCTGTGAAAATGTTGTTATTTCTCAGGATAATAAGCGGCAATCATCCCTGCCACGTGAAAGGCAGGAGAAAGGGGGAAACTTGGGGAACTAGTTAAAGTATGAAACTAATTTTTAAGTTGTAGATGATGTGTAAATGGAGGGGAGTGCATAGCTGTCAGTATCAAGCTGTGGCGTTTCTCTGGGTTCACGGTGTGTTGTTTCAATGCACAGAAGCTCAGGGATAAGTATTTAAAATGTGACCCAGAGAAACCCTAGTTTTGATGTTGCAACAGTTGCTTCTTTCCTGACTTGTCTGGAGGACCCACTGAGAGCTGACCAGAGCCCCATAGGGGGATTTTGGGGGCAAAGCTTTGGGTTTGGCTGTGGGAAGTTGGCCTGCTGAAGGCTCAGAGGTGTCCTGTGGGCAGAGCATCCCAAAGGTGCACAGGGCTGTGCGAGGCTGTGCCCTGGCACCACCCAGCAGCTGGGCACCAGCTCTGTCTGTGGGGCTCTATTTCTACATTACCTCATCCCTCTGCCTTTGGTGGTAAATGTTTGACTGTTCATGGAAAAGAGGAAACAGGAATTTCTCATTGTGTCCCTGGCAGTTGCAGGGCTCTGTACTCTGTTGTTTATGAATTACTAATTTTCATCAGTACAACTTTCCCACTAAGGCTGTAGGCACAGTCGGACAGTTGGAGAAGGCACTGGTGTGTGACTGTGGTTGGGTTTCAGCTGCTCTGAGTGTCCAAACGGCCCCATCCAGCCACAGACAGGGCCAGCACTGAGTGAGAGTCAGCAAAAGTTTGAAGGGCTGAAACGCCCTCCCAGCACCCTCAGCCAGGATCTGCAAACCTGAGTTTAAACCAGCCTCGCAAAAAGCTGGGAGGCCAATCCAGGCAGTGTCTTTCCCTTGGAAAAAAAATTTAAAATAGCTCCTGTGAGCTGCCCTCTGACAAGTCTGTGAAAGAAGCAACATGGTTCAGTGGAAGAAATGCCCCCAAGGGCAAAAAGAAACAGAAATTGAGACCAGATGACGATCAACATTAACAAAGCCTTTTGTGATTCATTGTTTTCTTTCAATTTATAAAATGTCTTGTAATAGTTGATAACATTATTGACTCAATTTCCATAACTAAACTACCTCGTGTGACATCCTGTTTATCATCTCAAAGGGATTGTGTGAAAAACTAAACGCTGCCAGTGTCTGTTGCCAGCGAGGAGCAGGGGCTGTGATTGCTGGAGTTGTGTTTCCCTTCCCCGTGGGCTGGGGCTTGGCTCCTGTCACTGCTGTGTCTGGTGTCCCTTCCCTGGGGAGGATGTGGCTCGTGGCACTTTGGGTTTTGTCGGTGCCCATCAAGCCACAGGCCTGGTTCCAGCTCAGTCCTGGTGCAGAGGCTGCCTGTGTGACCTGGGACCTCACAGGACCTCACAGCTCCTCGTGTGTCCGTCCTGGGCAGCCTGGGGGGCAGCGGGTCAGGTTTGCTGCATGTGTCAGCCCCTTGCTGGTTTGGGGGACATTTCCAAGAGGGTCAGTCCCAGTTGTTGGGTCCTTCTTGGTGACGCTCCCAGTGATGGTTTCTCCCGTTCATTTTTCTCACAATCCCTTGTGTAAATCAGGGAAGCAGGATGTTGCCTCGGCATGACACACGGTGAACGTTGGCACACTCAGAGCCGGGGCTGGGGCAGGAGGGAGTGTCTGGCCCCGTGTCACCCGCGGGGGAGCAGGCACTGGAGCTGTCCCCTCACCCTGCTACGACCAAATGAATGTTTCTGCCGGCGGGTCCGTGTCAGCCCGGCCTGCCCCTGCTCCGCTGCTCTGCTCCGGGACTTGACTACCTGTGGAAATGTGACCAATAAGTGTTGAATGCATGTTTAGTGAGTGTTTAGCTGTATGAACTAATAAATGTGAAATGTTCTGCACCGCTGGTGTCTCCTGGCTGTTTGTGCCTTCCCCTCTTGGTGGCGGCTCTGTCTCAGGGTGGGGAGCAGCATCAGGGTGGGGGAGCCCAGCGCTGCTCTGGCTGGTGGCTGTGGCCCTGCCCTGCCTGCTGCTGTGCTTCTGGAATGGGCTGGGGCTGTGGGGAAGGCCTTGGGGCTGCTGCTGTGGCTGGGAACTGGGATAAGGGCACTGTGCCACATGGGATTTACTCCCTGTGAGGGGACCCTGAAGATCAGCAGTGGTGGGGCTCCCTGGGAGCTGGCAGAGGATGCTCTGTGCACACGGGGTGATGGGTTTGTCCTCACCTTCAAAGGAAGCTGGAGCTGAGCAGAGGTGACGAGGCGGCCTCTCCCCTCACCCCGCGCTGGCATGGAAAGTGAGGCTGGAGTGGGAAAAGTACCAGCACCTTTTAATTTTCAGCTCAACCCCTACTGACCACTGTATTTTGATTAGAGCTCTGCTTCCTTTTCATCTCGGTGCTCCAGCGGGTGACAACTGCCACAGCCTCGTGTGCGCGGCGCAATAGTTTATCACCGAAGGCCAGCGGCTCTATGAATCCAGAGCCAGCGCGGAACAAATCACGCTGTCACTAACGTCAAACTTGTTAACCTGATCTTTGGTGGATCACTAGTGTCAACATTGCATGGGACATACATTATCGGGCCCAAGGACTTAGGGAGATGTGTTTGTCAGGCTGCTCTGTCACAGTCCCACTCTTGACCTTCGCAAAGGAACTTTCAAGGGTAAGCTGCTTTCCTCTTGACAGGAGTGGCTGTTCCCAGGAGTGTGTCACCCATGGGCACGGGCTGGGACAGGGCTGTGGGGTCAGCTGGGTCACCTCCCTGCAGCGGCGCAGTCAGTCCAGCAGTGGGTGGAAGATCTGCTGGGATGGTCCTGTGGGGCCTCTTCCAGAGTTGGGGAAGGTTCTCCGTTGATGTCCACCCTGCCCATGTCTATTCCATGAGCTCTCCCCATCTTGTCACCAACTGCTCCCACATCTCTCCTCATCCCTTCCCCAGTCACTGTCCGTTTGGAGTTCACACCTGAAAACCTGAGTGCAGCCCACTGGTGGGTCTCCATTGTCTGGTCCATCACAAGTCTCTGATCTCAGTTTGCCAAGTGTGGACACTTCTGATGAGTTTGTTGGTCACCACTGCAGAAGTCAGATGAAGAATGGGTCACCATGGGATGGCTGGTAAGACTGTGAATAGGAGGTGTGTGCTCCAGCTTAGCTCCTGCCCAAGCTTCTAGGGTCAGTTGGGTTTTTCAGTACCTTTATTGGGGTGGTGGACCTTCTCCCTGCAGCCTGCCATGAGTAGGAGGGGAACAGTACCACGGGCTGGGTGCTGGGAGGCCAGCAGGTTGGGGCTGTGCTGGAGAAGATGACTCATGCCTGGGGGGACCCTGAGGCGAATGCTGGATCTGTGCTCCACGTCGCCCATCTTCATGGGCCGACCCTGCTAATCAGCTGTGAAAGAGAGAGAGAAAGCTGGAGAGAAATCTTTCTCTCTGCTAACCTCATCACAATAAAGATTCCTATAAAGAGCTCTTATCCTTGAAGAAAATGAGGCACATAAGCAGGAATAGTAAACAAAAGGCTGTCATTTTGACCCAGGAGTGCTTCATGTTGTTGGCAACTGCCAAGAGGAAACATAAAGAGAGGCTGCATCCAAGTCCCAATTATGCAGAACTATGTGACTGATATGTCAATGAGTCCCCCCGGGAGGAGACCACCAGCACTTCCCAGTGCTGCCTGCGCAGCATCTGCACCCACCGGCACGGCCGGGCCGCCCGCGCCCCGAGCGAAGGCGTGTGTGGCATCGGAAGAATGCGGGGGACAAGGTAATGTCATTGGGAACGCTCTCGCCAAAGTCCTCGCCGCGCGCGCATTATCAGCGCGGGCCCCCGAGTCAGGGACTGCGGGCAGGCAGCGGCGCTTGGCGAACAGTAGTGCTGGCCACACCTGCTGCAGGCACGCTCCGGGAACGTGGCGCAGGCAGGAGGGCTGCCCCGCGCCGATAAGCTGAGTGGATGGAGATAAAATCCGAGCAGGAGATACGCTTTGCCGAGCATCAAGGCTAAGCACCAGCGAGGAGCCAAAGCATGCTGCGGGCCGCGGCGGGTGGTGTGGATCCGCAGGCTCCGGCTGCGCCGTGGCCATGAGGGAAGGAGGTGGGCCGGGACAGCCTCCAAGCCAACAGCTGGAGCTTTGGTGACAGATGTGCCAGTGCTCGGGCCCATCGAGGACACAGAGCTGTGCTGCTCCCTTGGCCAGGACAGCTCTGCTCAGGGCAGCAGCTCTGGGGCCTATCCCCAGCCCTGAACATCCCCTCCCCAGCACATCCCATGCTGCTGGCAGCCAGACCCACCTCATCCTTCCCTCCTAGGTGCTGTGGCTTCCATAGTGTCACCTGTCTGTACCTCCTCGCTGTCCCCAGGAACCCCTAAGGCTGCCGGCTCTACATGGTGCCTGCGCAGCCACTCCAGCGTGGCCTTCCCGAATCCACCCTCCGAAATCCGCCCTCACGCCACCACCAGGCCCGGCCGCGCTGCCCCAGGCGCTGGCCCTGACCGCGGCCGCGCGCCCACGGCGGGAGCCAGGCCACAGCCTTGGCCAGGGCCCGCGCAGAGGAAAGTGCCCAAGGCCGGCAGGGACGTATTTACCCCCGAAAGCACCTTGCTGCAAAAATAGCAAGTGGCCGGTGTGAGGCCGGGGCTTCCCAGGGGAACAATGCCTGGCAGGAGGAAGCGGCCGCGGCCGGCCCGCAGCTCTGTCCCGCCTCGCGCGGCGCTGAGCCGCGAGCCGCTGCGTGCCGGCCCGGCAGGGACCTTGAACCTGACACAGATTTATTTTCTCTGACATTGGCATCGCATCGGAACATCTGGCATGTGGCTGATAATTGCTGGGGATCGGGGCGGAAGCCACTCCAGGCCTGGCGCTTCTTCCAGAGCTCTGTTTTCATTAGTTTTTCTCCTCTCTTCAGCTGCAAAGCAAGGAAAAAACAAGCAGTGCTGTGCAGCCCGCACTCCCACTCCTCTCCCCTCAGCAGCCGGGGCTCGGTGCTTCCCTCACTCTGCACGGGAATACTGCAGGGCACATCGCTGTCACACCATGTCAGGGCTGTGCTGGTGCAGAGAGAGGACAGACCTTTCCCTGAGCCCAGGACTGTGGGTCCTGCCGTTCCACCCTGGCTACCAGCAGCCCTTGGCCACAGCAGAGCTGTAGGACAGCCTTTGCCGGGCTGGTGTGGGGCTTGAGGCAGCCACCCCTTCTCAAGGCTGTCGTCACTGTGGGATGAAGCAGAGAGCAGAACACTGTGCAAACATCTGCAGAGACACCGTGGTGATGGATGGCTGGGGCACGGGGCCGGCGGTGAGAGCAGATCCCCCCTCTGGCAGGATGGAAGGGTCCCTCATGCAGCCTCTTGCCTGGGCATTGCAGTTCCTGTGTTGCACAGGGCAATTGGAAGCCGAGATCTGCCGGCACAGTGCTCGTGGGTAGGACCGAGCATGGCGGTGAAACACGGGGAATCACACATGGCAAAACCACAGCCAAGGCGTGGCTGCCTAGGCCCAGGGGCACTGGCTTTCTGTGAGTGCTGTTCTGGCAAATGAAGAGCTGCTGCTCGAGGGCGCTGCGAGCCCCAGGGATCCGGCAGTGGGGCCTTGAGTGTGGAGGAGCCTCCTCCTGTCCTCCCCTGCAGAGGAGACCTCTCAGGGCCAAGGAGGCCGTGGCTGCATCCCGGCGCTGGGTGGGTGAGGTGAGCTCACGTTCCTCCCCGAGGTGTCCTGCCCCGCGCCCTCGGCCCCCTCCCTCCTGCCCTGGGCCATAAATCAGGGTGGCCGTGGGTGCTGGGGCACTCTGGTGCCCCCCACCTCCCCGCGGGGTCTCCCTCCCGGGGCACCTTATCTGCTGCAGGGGTTCCACTTATCTTCGCTGTCACTTTCTAATGCTAGTTTATGGGCAGTGTTTTGTAGCTTAATTATGATGTTTTTCAGCATGGTCACGTGGCCACAGAAGCCAATAAGGCACCGAAGTGGGTCCATCCTGGCTGAGCCTGGCCCCCATGGGGAGGAGATTGGCCGGTGTCCTGCCCGGGGCGGCGTGTGCGCAGCCAGAGCCCCAACACCTTCCCAAGAGACACGGGTCCCCATAAATCCCCCGGCCTAGCGTGGACAGGGCGGCGGTACCCACACCCCACGGAGGCTCCTCGGGTCGCAGCTCCTGGCCGGTGGCCGAGCCAGGCTCTCCCACCCGCCGGCCCCACGCGCAGCAGCCGTGCAGCCGCCTCGCGGTGAGTACGTGTCTGTGGGGGGAACCGGGGTCCCCATCCCACCCTTCTCCCGGCCACCGCCGCCATTCCCCGGCATGGTGGCAGCCAAGGCCGGGGCTGGGGACGCGGCTGGGCTTGGCGAGGAAGCAGCAGTCGTGTGTGGGCCTCCGCTTCCCGTCCCCGTCAGCGGGCGTGGGGATGGCGGCTCTGCAGATCACGGGCAGCAGAGCGAGGCCTCGCCACAGCCTTGGCCCCGTGGCCAAGCCGCTGCTCGGGAATGACAGATCTGGCTGCTGAGGGGCTTCGGGAGCCCAGCTGGTGGTGCCTGGGGGTCCCCTGTCACCCAAGGGTTGGGAGTTGCCCATAGGAGCACAGGCAGCCTCCACGCTCTGGAGTGGGCATGGGAGGCATCTGGGACCCCTCAACTCTGGGGCTTGGCTGAGCCTGTGTCCTGTCCCCATCCCATGCTGGCAGGGATCATAGCCTTCGACTCTGAGTTGCTTTTGTTCCTCGCAGTGTTTGCTCAGTACTCCCAACTCAGAGCCCCTCCTGTGCTCCTTGTCCCGGATGGCAGGTCCTGCCCCGTGCCTGCCTGGCAGCTCCCCCGGGAGCTCGTGGTGACTGTGGGGGCCGTGGCCGAGGGGCTCTGCCGGCGGTGGGAGCGCTCCTTCCCGGCCGAACAGCGGCTGCCCCGCGCTGCAGGCTGCTCTGCTGCTATTCTTAGCCCGGGCTCCATTCCTGGTGGCTCTGGAGTGATGCTTCACTGAGCCCGTTTCCTGTTTGCCGCTCTCCCTGCCAGCGCCGCTTCCTACCCGCTGCACCCGTGGGCAGCTGGTGTGTGGGGTGAGAGTGTGGGATGAGATCTGTGGGATAAGCCCTTCAGGACAAACCAGGCAGGATCAGCCGTATGGGGCCATCAGCCATGCCTTTGTGGGGCTCTGCCAGCAGCACAGTTGTCCCGGGGCTCCAGGTGCTGCTGTGCCGGCAGCAGGCTCCCGCCGTGCTGGGACAGGCTCTGCACCAGCCACGAAGGTCCCTGACTCAGTGGGTGAGCCCTGCAGGACGGGCTCAGCTCCAGTGCCTGGCTCAGAGCTGGAGCCTCAAGCTCCCCAAAGCCAAGTCCCGGGCTCGGCGTGTGGCCTGGGAGCATCCTGATAAACAGGACATGCCAGGAGCCAGGGTGCTTCTGTGCTGGTCTGCTGCCATCATGGAACATTTCATCAAGAAACCCGAACTGTGAAGCATTGATTCAATACCTGCTGTCTGACAGGCAGACCAGGACACCATTGGGAGTGGGTGCTCCTGGTGGGGTGGTCAGTGCTAGGTCCAAACTCATCTCCTCAGTGGTGGCCCCAGAGGAGATTCCAGGAGCCACTGTGCTCCCCACACAGCTCTCCTGGGCTGGCAGGGGCAGCTGGTGGGGGGTAATGATATGTTCTGACAAAGCTGGTGGCCCAGGGCAGAGCAGGCTCATGCCCAGACATGGTCAGTTTTGCTCCAGCCCCGAGACTCTGGCTCTCAGCAGGTCCTGCCTCTCTCAGGCCGGACACTCCAGAGAGGCTGGGGGACTTGTCCCCCACAGAGGATGTGGGGGAGCAAGGGAGAGTCTTGCACCCCTTCCCACAAAGCGGTGCCCCTCGCCTGTCCCTGGGGGAGTCCCTGGGGGGATCCCTGATGCTGCCGAGGCCTGGCCGAGCCGCTCCCCAGCCTGGCCGCCGTGTCCCCGGTCCCCGGGTCCCTCCGCCCCCGCCCCGTCCCTGCCGCCGTGAGCCGCCCGCTCTCCCAGAGGAGGTTCCCCAGCCCCGGGGGGCTGGCCGTGAGCCCGCACCAACATGGAGATGCTCTTCCAGGCGCTATAAAGAGCTCCGGCTCCCGCACCTGCCGCTCGGTCTCCACCGCGCCCACTCCCGGTCCGCACCCAGCGCCGGGGCCGGGGCCGCCGTCCGTCCCCTTCCCGGTCCCATCCCGTCCCGCTGATCGCGGCTCGTCCCGCAGCAGGGCCGCTGGAGGGGATGGACTATTCCTATGATGAGGACCTGGACGAGCTGTGTCCGGTCTGCGGGGACAAGGTCTCCGGGTACCACTACGGGCTGCTCACCTGCGAGAGCTGCAAGGTAGGATCGGCCGGGGAACGCGGGCTCGGGGCTGCGGAGCCGGGGCTGGGGAAACGCAGCTGGGGCCGTGCGGGGCCGGGGAAGCGGGGCCGGGGCTCGGCGTGACCGGCGCCTTGTGGGGCCGGGGCTGTGGGGGGAGCGCTGCACGGGGACCAGGGGTCCGGGGC
>VXBN01002004.1:136685-183561 GCA_013397395.1 Sinosuthora webbiana
GCCCCCCTCCCGCCGGCCTGAGCCCCCCTCCCGCCGGGCTGCTCGCTGCTCGGGACACAGCGCGGTTAATCGGAAAGTCCTTCATGTTCTGGCAGGGCGGCCGCTCGCTTCGGGAGCGGGGTGGGAGCCTGCGAGCAGAAGCGCAGGAGTGAGACAAAACATCGAGCTGCAAATTCAACCCCTGCAAACTCCCGGCGTGGGCTGGCTTCCAAAACAGATCCCAGTTCCACTCTTGTCCCTGGGCTGGAATTACTGGTGCCCTAAATTCCTCGGTGCATGCTCTGGCCGTTTTGATGGATGTCGCAAGGGGATTTGGGCGCTGGGCAGGGGCTGGAGACCCTACAACATTCGGGCAGGGGCAGCGCTTGGAGTGCCCGGGGGGAAAAGGCATGGTCTCAATTTGCCCCTTTCCACAGTTTTTGTCGTGAACACCGTGGAGGTGCTTTGGTCCCAGAGCTGTCCCGACAGCCTTTTCTTGTATATTTTCTTGCTGTTGGCTCCTTAGCAGAGCTGAGCAGACGAGGCAATCACACAGCCAAGGGCGATATTCCCATGGAACCGTGTCTTTTGTGGTAAAAAAGAGACCACCTTTCTCAGCTCCTAGTATTTTTGGGCAAGGCGTCTGAGGTGATGCTTTGGAGATAAGTCTACAGGTCCACGAGATAAGAGCAACCCCAAGATGATTGATTTTGGGAACACAGCGTTGACACAGGCACCCCTCAAAGTCCCTGGAGGGAGGTGGCAGCGAAACTTGCCCGGGAGGAGAAGCACAGCCCTGGCCGAAGGCTGCCCACAGCCCTGGGCACCCTGCAGGCACTACCCGTGGCACCTTCCTTGTCCCTGCCCGGGCAAAGAAAGGTGGCCAAAGGAGGCAGAGCCTGGCCAGCAGCCTGCCCCAGCCAGGGCTCTGCACTGGGATGAGAGCAGGCAGGGCAGTGCAAGCGGGAAGGGGGGCTGCAGACCCCTCCTGCCACAGGGCAGCTTCGGGGCCACCTGCAGATGGTTTTGGGGGGGTTGCTGGGGGTGCAGGCGTTTCCTGGGTGGCTCCACTTGGGCCCCCTCACCCTGGAGGTCAGGATGCATCGTTTTCCTCTGGGCTATCAGTTGGGATACGGCAAATGGCAAGTTGTTGCCAATCCGAAGTGTAGCACAAATGGCAGGAAAAGCAGAGCAGGAGGGAATTAAAAGGCCTTTTCTCCCTTTGTGTTCTTGCTGGGAGAGGGGAGGAGGTGTCTGAAGTTGCCTCTGGAGGGCTTGTGAGCCCCTCTCGCTGTGTGTGGGAGTGCAGGCAGCCCTAGGAGGGTCTCTGCCCGCGCACCCTTGCCTGGGGTCACAGGGCGTTGCTTTGGGATGCGATCCCTGGACGTCACTGTGCCCGACCTCGAGCAGTGGCGGGATAACGTCACTTGGAGTGGGTGTGAGATTTGGGTTTTGGTGTGCTCTGGCTCCGGGTGTGTGGCCAGGGCGACCAGACCTGCCTGTGCCAGCTCGGGCTGCCTGTGTGGAACCCCGGCTGGGGTGTGTGTGGCCAGCTCCCCTGTACCCGAGTCAGGAGCTGCCCCGGGACAGCTCTCTGCTGCCCAGAGGGGCGTGGGCCGGCTCTGGGGAGCGGGGGCCACAGCACCCCTCTCTTCAGAGGCTGCCGCTGGCAGCCCGCTCCCAGTGAGATGCTGTTTTCATGAATAAAGAATGAGGGAGGAAGCCAGGGCGGCTCTCTTGGGAGCACATTCCTGCTCGTCCTGGAAATGCTGCTGCTCCCGGCCACGCTCCCGCCTTTCCAGCCTGCCTCGGGAGCGTTGGGGAGGTGCTCCAGCTCTCCGGGGGGGCTGGCTGTGAGCCCCAGGATAAGTAGGCGAAAGAAAGGCAGAGGTAACAGCTGAGAGGCAAAGCGAGACCCGCTGGCTGTCAGCAGGAACACGAACTAGCAGAGAGCTTTTGCCTTTGATGCTCACTGCAGGCTGCTCTCGCCGGCGCACTCCTCCGTGCCTCTGCGCTGCCTTCCCGCGGTCTGAGGCTGTTCCAGGGGGATGCCAGGGCAGCAGCCCCCGGAGCACAGCAAGGCAGAGCAGGAGGACGGGCTCCTTCTGCAGAGAGCCACCTGCTCCCTTGCATGTTGGCAGATCCTTGGGTTTTGTTTTTTTTTGGTTTGGTGGGAACATCTGCTTTGCTGCAGCCGTCAGAGGGACTCAGCCAGCGGGATGCTCCAGCAGAGCCCCCGCCAGGGCTGGTACCCCCAGGGCCGGCAGCCTCCAGCCTGAGGCCAGTGCGGTGAAGTGCATCCCCTGGGACCTGCCAGCCGTGCTGCCCGACAAAGGGACAGAGGTTTGCGGGGAAGTAGCACGTGCAGCCTGCAAGGAGGGAACCAGGGTCCCGAGGGGGTTTTGGGGTCCCAGGCTCTGCAGAAACAAGGAAATCCGAGGGCTGGTCCAGTGACATGGATTGTTAAAATGAAAGTGAGTGTCAAATCCCCTCCTCTGCTCAGGCTTTAAGGGCTGTCCCCTCAACCCACAGGGAATGAAAGCTGCTCTATCCCCCAGCTCATTTTGTAGTGAAAGCCAAATGTCTCTTCCTTTCCTGCAATCCCCAGGGGCTCTGAGGGTAACATGGGCTGGAGTGACACAATCTGTCGTCAGCTTTCTGGGATGGTCTCCCCAGTGCCCCAAAACCCCTTTTTGCCACTAAGTCATGTCCCCCAGCATTTTCTCTGTGCTTTGTGGAAGCCCTGGTCTCTCTCCCTGTGGGTTCACTGCAGCCTCTGCCCTCTCTGCATCTCCAGCTGTCCGCGCAGACCGGATGCGAGGAGGGAGGAACAAGTTTGGACCCATGTACAAGCGGGACCGTGCCTTAAAGCAGCAGAAGAAAGCCCTGATCCGTGCCAACGGCTTCAAGCTGGAGAGCGTGCCTCAGATCATGTCCCCCGTGCAGAGCGACTACAGCCTGTCCTCCACCATCCACAGCATCCACGCCATGTCCAAGACCCTGCCGCCCAACCCGGCCGCCCTGACGCCCGTGGATTACGAGCGCAGCCCCTACGGGACGCCGGCCCTGGGCATGGCGGTGCCCGGCCACGCGCCGCTGCCCGGATACCACTACCCGTCCTTCCCCAGCCGCGCCATCAAGTCCGAGTACCCCGACCACTACACAAACGCCCACGAGGCCGTGCCTGCTTACATGTACCCAGAGACCTACCCCAGCAGCTCCCCCCCCGACATCCCCGAGGTCATCCTGAAGCTGCTGCAGCTGGAGCCCGACGAGGCCCAGGTGAAGGCGCGGATACTGTCCTGCCTGCAGCAGGAGCAGGGCAAAGGCCGGCACGAGAAGCTCAGCACCTTCGGCCTCATGTGCAAGATGGCCGACCAGACCCTCTTCTCCATCGTGGAGTGGGCACGGAGCTGCATCTTCTTCAAGGAGCTGGAGGTAGGACCTGTCAGTGGGATGGGTGCTGCTCTGGGAGGCGGGCAGGGCTGGGGCTGCCCTGATGTGAGGACGGGATGCGGCTGTGGGCAGGATTGAGGGTGAAATGCTGTGAGGACAGGGCGACACCCGTGGGCACAAGCCTNCTTTGCTGCAGCCGTCAGAGGGACTCAGCCAGCGGGATGCTCCAGCAGAGCCCCCGCCAGGGCTGGTACCCCCAGGGCCGGCAGCCTCCAGCCTGAGGCCAGTGCGGTGAAGTGCATCCACTGGGACCTGCCAGCCGTGCTGCCCGACAAAGGGACAGAGGTTTGCGGGGAAGTAGCACGTGCAGCCTGCAAGGAGGGAACCAGGGTCCCGAGGGGGTTTTGGGGTCCCAGGCTCTGCAGAAACAAGGAAATCCGAGGGCTGGTCCAGTGACATGGATTGTTAAAATGAAAGTGAGTGTCAAATCCCCTTCTCTGCTCAGGCTTTAAGGGCTGTCCCCTCAACCCACAGGGAATGAAAGCTGCTCTATCCCCCAGCTCATTTTGTAGTGAAAGCCAAATGTCTCTTCCTTTCCTGCAATCCCCAGGGGCTCTGAGGGTAACATGGGCTGGAGTGACACAATCTGTCGTCAGCTTTCTGGGATGGTCTCCCCAGTGCCCCAAAACCCCTTTTTGCCACTAAGTCATGTCCCCCAGCATTTTCTCTGTGCTTTGTGGAAGCCCTGGTCTCTCTCCCTGTGGGTTCACTGCAGCCTCTGCCCTCTCTGCATCTCCAGCTGTCCGCGCAGACCGGATGCGAGGAGGGAGGAACAAGTTTGGACCCATGTACAAGCGGGACCGTGCCTTAAAGCAGCAGAAGAAAGCCCTGATCCGTGCCAACGGCTTCAAGCTGGAGAGCGTGCCTCAGATCATGTCCCCCGTGCAGAGCGACTACAGCCTGTCCTCCACCATCCACAGCATCCACGCCATGTCCAAGACCCTGCCGCCCAACCCGGCCGCCCTGACGCCCGTGGATTACGAGCGCAGCCCCTACGGGACGCCGGCCCTGGGCATGGCGGTGCCCGGCCACGCGCCGCTGCCCGGATACCACTACCCGTCCTTCCCCAGCCGCGCCATCAAGTCCGAGTACCCCGACCACTACACAAACGCCCACGAGGCCGTGCCTGCTTACATGTACCCAGAGACCTACCCCAGCAGCTCCCCCCCCGACATCCCCGAGGTCATCCTGAAGCTGCTGCAGCTGGAGCCCGACGAGGCCCAGGTGAAGGCGCGGATACTGTCCTGCCTGCAGCAGGAGCAGGGCAAAGGCCGGCACGAGAAGCTCAGCACCTTCGGCCTCATGTGCAAGATGGCCGACCAGACCCTCTTCTCCATCGTGGAGTGGGCACGGAGCTGCATCTTCTTCAAGGAGCTGGAGGTAGGACCTGTCAGTGGGATGGGTGCTGCTCTGGGAGGCGGGCAGGGCTGGGGCTGCCCTGATGTGAGGACGGGATGCGGCTGTGGGCAGGATTGAGGGTGAAATGCTGTGAGGACAGGGCGACACCCGTGGGCACAAGCCTGGGGCCATCACTGCAGATGTGTTGGCACATCCCAGCTCTGCTCCCAGCTCCCTGCACGGCAGGGCTGGAGGTGCAGGGCCTGGCTGTGGTGCTGGAGAGATTCCCACTGTCGTGTGGGATGATTTCAGATTCATCACGGCGGGGGCAGGTGTGCAGGCAATCGCTGGCAGAGTGACTGTGGTGTCAAGCTCAAGATATAATTGAAAAATGTAACGTTGAGGAATTATAGTTGAGACAATTCTCTCCTCTGCCTTTAGGAGGAAAATTGATGTGGTCAGGTGGGTCCTATTAGAACCAGGCAGCCGGGGCAGCCCGAGCCTGCTCCAGAGCCACGCCTGCTGCCAGCAGCTCATGAGTGTGCCTGGCTGGGGCACATGGAGCTGGCCTCCATCCTGCCAAGGCATCCCTCTAGCAAATGTCCCCAAACATTTACTGGGGCCAGGGGAGGGTTAGCAGGGCTGGAGCAGCTTCTGCCATCCTGCACACCTTGCCAATCTTTCAGAAATTTTCTATTCACGTTCTGGGTTGACTTAAGATCTCAAACCGGTGCAAAAATGGGAGAGAAAATTTTTCAACATGGCCAAAACCCAGAGAGCAACATCGTGGGGCAGCTGTGATGAGCCTCAGGTGCTTTCTTGTGTTTCCAGCATGAGATTGTGATGCCTGCCTTTGGCCAAAATCACCCTTTTCCAGTGGGACTGTGCTGTAGGACAGGACCAGGCTCTTCCCTGTGCCATGGGTGCCATGGGGCTGAGTGTGGCCAAGCCTTGTGGCTCAAAATAGCCCCTGTCTGCCAGAACAGTGTCAGGAAATGGCATTGTGGGGGTGGGTTGGGCTTGTTTCAATCATATCAGTGTCCAGCCTGGATTTTGGGAACAGGGTGGTTGTTGTTTCGCAGGAGATATTGTAAACAGTGTAAATTCAGTTCCCAGCTGTATAGCTGTGTAGCCTTGTAACTCCATTGTCAGTGTGATTGTGCCACCAAAATAGGCTGTTCCTGTGTGAATCGGTGTTGGCGGGTGCTCCTCCTGCCGTGGGACTCTGGGGGGGATGGCAGTGCCACAGGCCTCACCTGGGCACAGATACCAGTGCCCTGCCGTGCTCAGGACACAGGGTTTGGTGCTCAGTGGGTGCCCACATCCATCACTGCCATCTCTCGAGGTTTTGCCTTACCCACATGGTGACTGAATCCCCATTCCTGCTCCTGCCTGGCACATAAAAGCAAACGGCTGCTGGGGCGGTAAATGAACTCCTGCTAGCGCAGGGTTTATGGCTCTGCCCTAAAGCCAGACGGAGGAACATCGCAATCTCCGAGATCGATGGCACCACTGGGTGCTCGGGGCTCCTCAGGGCAGGGGTGCCAGCAGCCCTCTCCATGCCCTGGGAAGGTCTGTGTGAAGGTGCTGGTCCCCAGCCCCTGCAGGGAAGGGAGGCCAGTGCAGGGAAAGGCACCGTGCTGGGACACCAGGGCATCATGCCAGGCTGGCACTACACGGGGAGGAGGTGCAGGCAGGTGAGAAGGGGAGGGGTGGGCAGACTGCCCCATCGTGGATTGCCCTGCCTGAGCCCGCCCAGCACCGCCGTGCTCCCTCCACAGGGCTGTTAGCAGAGGCCTGGCTTCTTCCCGGGGCCTCACAGGGAGCCTGGAGAGGAAGGAGCAAATCCTCAGGGATGTGGGGAACTGCTGTCTCACGCCTGGTTAGGACGAGCCTTTGGTCCCTGCCCGGGGAGGGTGGGAGCAGTTTTCCCTGGAGCTGGCCAGTCTTGTTCCCATTCCCATTCCCACCCTAGCGATCTGCTGAGGGCAAGAATCATTGCTCTGCTGTCTGCACACTCCTGGCGTGGGGGACACTGGGGAGAGCCCCCCTGGCTCCACCACTGCGCCCGGGGAAGGAGGGGGGGGCCACGGGCTAATGGCCTCTTGACATCGGCTCACACGCCACGTCCGCCCGCAGGCGCGGGGCAGTCAGATTGAAAACAGATTTAACTTCCCAGATATATCGTTTCATTTAAGGGCCAGTAATTCTGTCAGTCTGCCACTGACAAACGAGGGTCCCCATGCCAATCCGCCGGGAGACTGATGTCGCGGCGCTCATCTCGTGTCACCAGCAGGAGAATTACGGACTGCGCTGGCCTTCGGAGGCAAGACTAATAACGCTGCAGAGCAGAGGGGGATTTGGGGGCCCGCCTGTTTATCGAGGGCCGGCCAGGCTGCCGCGGCGCGAGGCCGCGCGGGCGGAGGTGGAAGAGGTCAGCGCTGACGCCCATAAATACGAACTTTAACTGAGTCTAGATGAGATGTGTCAGGACTGAGGGAAGATTTGCAGCATCTTTTCAGGAAGAAAAATATGGGCCGGGGGTGAAATATATTTTGTCGGGTTGTGAGCCTCGGGCAACTTTGTCCTTTCAGATGTAATTTTTTTATATGTATATGGAGAGAGACGGGCAGAGGGACGTGCACACACACGCACATGAGCTTGCACGCCCGCATTGTGTCTGGTTTTGGTGTGGTTTGTACACACACGTCTTGCACAGCCTGGTTTATATGGGTGTCACTGCCATACCTACATATCAATATCGTGTACACAGGGTTGCAGTGACCTTTAGATTGGGATGAGCAGCCAGGAATGTTAAACAAATTGCCACGGTTTCAGCCCGAAGGCCAGGCTGGGCTGGCTGTGCAGTGGGTCCCTGCGCCAGTGGAGGGGCACGGCGCAGCCGCAGGGTGGTGGGATGATGCCGACCCCTTCCTCGGCCCTTTTGTGCCAAGGGGCTGTGGCAAACCATCCTTCACAGGCAAGCTCCAGTGATGGGGGGATGCTGAGGGCAGTGCTGTTCTCACAGACCTAGGGGTGCCTGTGGTCACCGGGCCTGTCTGCTGGGCTGCTCTCCCTCAGTTGTGCTTAGAGATCCCAGAGCCACGACAAAGCCTATTTGCAGTCAGTTGCTCCTCTGTCTTTAACATGTGGGTCATCTTGACCCCATCTCCTGGCCAATGGCCAGAGCGTTTTTGGCAGATTTAAGATCTCCTCCTGGTCGTGGATGCTGCAGCAATGTTTAGCGTCCCATGCACTGGGGGAAATGTGACATGTCCTGGCCAGCACAGCCCTGCCTGCAGAGCCGTGGTGCCCATGCAGCCAGGGCTGCAGCAGCGTGGGAGCCAGCAGGGAGATGGGATCCTGGGCTAGCCATGCTGGTGTTGGTGGTGATTTTTTTTAAGATGCACATCGTGGTGGTATCGGGGCAGTGCAATGGGGACCTGCACTGACCATTAACACCTTGTGGGTGTGTGGGTTTTCCATTGCGGGTGGCTGGTGGACACCAATCCACTTTCACACTTCTCAGTAGCCAAGGTGATGGGTCCTGCTTGCACTCAGTAATTGCTGGGGCTGCTCGGGGTGCTGACATGTGCCACACACCTGCCAGAGGGCTGTGGGGCAAATCCTGCACCTGAGATTTGGGAGAAGGCCTGGAGGGCATCTCTGGTGGGGACAGGCTGGGGGCATCTGAGTGCTCCTTGTGCTCGTGGGTGGGGATGGAAGCTGGGACCAGCTCAGGGCTTCCTGCCAAAAAAGGGCTGCTGGTGGGTCACTCTCCTTCCTAAAGCAGTGGTACCTGGGGTAAGGAGCAGTGAGCACTGTGGGGCCGTGCCATCCCTGTGTGGCCTGGGCACATTTTGGGGAGCCCCGACACTTGCAGGGGTTTCCTCACCTTGTACCTATGAACCCACAGGGAAGGTTGCAGAAGATTTAAAACTACACCCAAATGCAGGTCCTGCAGCCCTGTGCCTGGGCAGCACCATCCCTGCTCTGAGTGCCCTGCCTCCCCTCCGGCACCCTCACAGACCTTTTCCCACAGACAACTGCGTTTTCTGTGGGTTGCAGCCCATCAGGGATTGCTCTTCCAGTGTGGGGAGGGTTTCGCCGCGTGTTTTGTGAATGGGTTAAATGCTCGCTTTAAAAAAAAAAAGATAAGGATTGCCTCTCAAAGACAGCTTGCATCAGGCCTTTGATAAAGCACTCCAAGGAAAAGCCTTGACATTAAAAGAGGAAGATCCTTTGCTTAACTTTTAGCGGCGAGCGTGTGTGCTGCCGCCTCGCTGGGAGGATCGATTGCCTCTGAGTGCCCCTCCATTAGCAGCCCCCTGCTCCTGCCAGGCCAGGCCAGGGTGGGGTCCAGCCTGGTGACCCCCAGCCTGAGCCCCCCTGCAGCACAGCCTCGGTGCCACGGTGGGGCCATGGGGGCTGCCCCCTGCCACCCAGCCTGGCCATGGGGACACCCAGCTTGGTGCTGGGGACAACTCCACGGAGCCCAGCCAGCTCTGACTGGCCCACGGAGCCCCCGGCCCACCCCGTGGTGCTCCCAAGCACATTCCCCCCATGCCATGGCCGTGTGGCTCTGGTGCACTGCGACGTTCCCGGGAAGCGCCACAGCGTGTTGGAGCGTGCTGGCCAGGGAGCAGCCCTGCGGCAGCCATGGAGGGTGAAATGTGCTGCTGAGGGGCTTCGGGGAGGGAGCCACGCTCCCCTCAGAGATGGGAGTTGATTAGCAACTTCTAAAGGAAGAAAATAAGATTTCAAAATTGTTGAAACGCTCTCCTTGGAAAAGCTAATTTTTTTAAATGGTTTTCAAGGCGAAACCTTCTGTCTGTCTCTTCTGGAGCTCATCCCGCTCAGGAATGAGGCACAGGAAAGAACTTCCAAAACAACGCCCTGGCTGAGCCAGAGCGGAGGCGCTCGGCACCGCTCGGGATCGCGCAGCTGGGCTGGCCCCAGCTCCCTGCCCGGGCCAGTCCCAGTCCCAGCTCCCTGCCCGGCCCAGTCCCAGCTCCCTGCCCGGGCCAGTCCCAGTCCCAGCTCCCTGCCCGGGCCAGGCCCAGCTCCCTGCCCGGGCTGGCCACTGTCACCGCCGGCCACTCGCCTTCTGGCAGGGCTCACCATGGGTGCACAAAGTCTCCGTTTTGGTTCAGTGCAGGATGAGCTTTTCCCCAGGGTTTTGTTGAGCAGCTCTGCATGGGCTGGGGGATGAGGGGCGAGCAGCCCCTGCAGCCCCGTGGGGCCCAGGGCCCTGCAGCTGGGCAGGAACAGCTGGGCAGCCCAGCCACTGTCACTGCCTTCCCACCTCCTCTCTCTCATTCCCTGCTGCCACACACCCTGCTCTGGCCACCCACCACCCTGGAGAGACAAACCCCGGCGGCTCATGGGGAGCGCCGGCTCTGAGACCATAAAGCTCTTTCTCATCTGGCTCCTATTCCTTTTGCAATCTCCCAGCGCGGGTTTATTGCAGCCTCTTCAGCAAAACGAGGGCATTATCCAGCCCTGTGATGCTGCATCTGTCTTCCCTCTATTAACGGGGAGCACAATGGCCCTGCAGAGCTTGGCTGCTGGCACTGGATTTGCTCCTCAGGGCGGGAGTGGAGGCAGCACCGTAATCCCAAACCCTTTCTCTACACTGGCCCTGCAGCAGGGGGGAGTCCAGGCAGGGCAGGAGTTCAGTTCTTTGTGGAAAGGAGTTGGGGTTCAGCGGAGAGCAGTGCAGAGGGGATGAACCCAGTGACCCATGGTGGTTCTTGGCAGGACAGTGGGGAAGGCAGCGTGCCCTACATCCTGCCACAGCTCCGGGGGCTTTTAGTTCTTCCAAATGCAGCTGTTGGCCTTTGGGGACCCTTCCAGCCGGTGTCCCGGCTCGAGCTCCTCACAGGGACAGCCCCAGGTGCTTCCCTGGGCACACACACACCGGCACATGTGCACAAGTGCCCGTGACCACAAGTGTGTGTGCTGGTGTGTGGGCAGGGCCGGGCTGGCAGCTGCAGGGCACAGCGATGTCCCGTGCCTGCCAGCTCCCCCACGGCCCTGCTGCCCCCCCAGACCTGCCATCCCGGGCAGGGAGTCCAGGATGGGCACTGTCTTCTTTCGTTTTAAAGTATCCAGAGGGGCTGTCTGCACACACAGGCCCTTTGTGCAGCCACTGCGTGTCCCTCCCGCAGTCATTTTGTTAAAATTTGTGTGCGATTTGAGGAGGTTGTGCCTGGTGGGGGAAGACCCGTGCTGATAAGAGCCAGCAAGTGGCCACTGAAACGTGTTGAGCTGCTTTGAAGCCAGCTCTGCAAAGCCACCTGCCCGCCTCCTCTCCTCCAGCCTAGGGTCCCCCTTTCTGGGGTGCAGCTCCAGCTCTCCATGCTCACCCAGGGGACCCCCCAACGGTGGGATGCCTGCCAGGCACAGGGTGGGTGCTGTGCACTGCAGCAGTGGGTGTCAGCTGTGCTGGTCCTGCTCTGTTTCAGGTGGGTGACCAGATGAAGCTGCTGCAGAACTGCTGGAGCGAGCTGCTGGTGTTTGACCACATCTACAGGCAGCTGCAGCACGGCAAGGAGCACAGCGTGCTGCTGGTCACTGGCCAGGAGGTGAGAAATGTTCTCTGGGGCTGTGGTGGTGCTGTGGAGGGACAGTGGGGACGGGCAGGGGCTGCATGGGGAAATGGAGAAATTCCTTTCTTTTGTCCCTCCCTGGCCAACTTGGCATAGGGCAGGCAAGTGGTGTTGTTACACTCTGGGTCTGCTTGTGCAGAAGGTCCCATCCTGTCCCATCCTGTCCCATCCTGTCCCATCCTGCCACACAGCTCCTGCTCTGGAGAATGTTTCTTACAGAGAGACCAACAGCCCCAGCTGTGCTGTCAGCAGTGGGATGGGAGGAGGGATCCCTTCCCTCCCTGGAGGAGGCTTTTGGAGATGTGGTGCCTTCAATTCCAGCACCCTTTGAAGGCCCCCCCTGTTTTAAATGGTGTTCCCATTTCACCCATCAGTCTTTTTTTTGGACACCCCTAATTCTCAGTCAGTGCTCAGGGCTGGACCTGGCTCCTGCCCTGTTTGAGGAGCCCTGCAGCAGGCTGTGGTGGGGCTGGGGCCGCCAAAGCTGATGCCACCCCTGTCCCTGCAGGTGGACATGTCTGCCATCGCAGCCCAGGCCGGCTCCATCCTGAACACGCTGGTGCTGCGGGCACAGGAGCTCGTCCTGCACTTGCACTCGCTCCAGGTGGACCGGCACGAATTCGTCTGCCTCAAGTTCCTCATCCTCTTCAGCCTCGGTGAGTGCAGCTGGGGGGCACAGGGGCGAGGGGCAGCGCCCCGGGGTCACGGCCGGGCTGCCCGCGGAACTTGGGGCACGGCCAGAGGGGACACACACAGCCCAGGGTCCGGCTGTGCAAAAGGGGCTTTAATGAGGAGCCAGAGCTGGCACCTGCCTGTCCCCTCTCCCCCGGGACCCGAATGCCTCCCTCTGCGGGGCCGGGCTCTGCTCCAGCTGCAGGGGACGTTGTCACCCTGTCACAGTGGAGCCTGTTTTGGTCACTCGCCCATCACTGAGGGCAGGGAAACAAGGCTGATAGGGCCGGGGAAAACAGGCGTGTTGACAGAGGCGGCCGGGCCGGCCGTATCTCCCGGGATTTGCGTCAGAGGGCCCGCGCTCCTTCGGGCAGGGGCTCCTGCGCTCCTGATTAGGCTCAGCCCGGAGCCTGCGGTCGGGCACAGGCGGCGCGTTCACACGCTCCCACCTCACCCAGACAAAATAACAGCGGAGCCGTGGGCGCTGCTGCCACAGCCTGGAACGTGCCTGGGGCGGCACAGCCCGCTCCTGCCCCTGGGATCCCTGTGCCAGCCCAGTGCTGGTGCCGGCACGGTGCACCCACCGCCGTCTGTGGCAGCCCTGTCCCCATCCTTGTCCCCATCCCAGCCCTGTCCCTGTGCCAATGCCTCTGTGCTTGCACTCCCGCTCCTGCCGGGCTCCCGTGCAGGCAGCAGCGGTGGGAGCTGCGCTGCCGTCCCGTCCTGCACCTGCAGCATCTCCCCCCTCAGCTTTCCTTCCCTCCGGGGCTGTTTAGAAACCCGGAGAACAGAGACACGATAATTCGCAGCTCAAGCAGTGATAAGGTGTGGCACAAACAGTGCCCGGGCTGGGAAATGAAGGAGCCGGGGGGGCTGGTACCCCAGCCAGGACCTTCCCTGGCTGCCCCGCGCTCCCAGCACCAGCAGGGCCAGGTCCCCCCGTGCTGCCCTGGTGTCCCCTGGCATGGCACAGCACAGCGTCCCCCCGATGGCTTCCCCAGAGCAGCGGCTTTCAGGGAGAGAGTGGAATCCAATAGCTGTGTTTTCCCATACATCATTTTGCCCCAAATGCAACTTTTTCTCTCCATATTGCAGAGCTCACTTGGAGTAATTTGCCCTTCGTAGGCTCAGCTGTAGAGGACGGGATTGTGTATTATGTGCAGGATGTAATTGCCTTTAACAAGAGAATTTCCACATTTACCACTCTGCCACAGCACAGTCAAAGCCAAGCCCTGCTCACAAGAGCTGCCATTTGAGTTCTAAATAGATTTCTCTCCTGAGCAGGTAAAGAGATTTAATTAAAATTAGGGCTTCTCAAAATAGCAATATTTATGAGGACGGCACAGGTTAGCTTTGTTCTACAGAAGGGCTTAATAGAGCCTTAATGGATTGACCTATCATTCGATTTCATGACTTACATTCATGAAGCAGCTACTCTTGGGGAGGGGAGGAAGAGAGGCTTTTATAGCCCACATTCCCTTAAGCGTTTGCAATTTATCAGCAGCTTCTCCCAAACAAAAGGAGCTGTGAATAGGAAGAACACTTGAGGGCATAGAAATAATCCCAGGCATATCTGTATGTGTGATGGGAGGCTTTGTCACAGGACAGTCTTTGCAACTGCTGCAGTGTCTCTAAATGAAGTGAGTCAATGTTATTTGGACAACATTCTTTATTCCTTGCAGGAATGAAAAGATTATTCAAATATTCAATTAAACAGTGAATAGGGTCTTTCAGAGAACCAGGTGAGTTCATCGAGTAGAACTAGCTATTGTTGAGCCAACTCAGGGGATAGATTTGACATTTATCAATATAACTTCTTTTTTTTTTTAATGACATGCACAATAACCTTATGCAGATAAAGAGATTTCATAACAACAACCCGGGTAGCAGGAGACAATAGGAGCAAATGTGCCGTCAGAGTGGAAAAGGAAGGGTGATCTGATCCACTGCATCTTGGCACAACCTGTGCCCTTTGTGCCTGCCCCCGCAGTGCCCGTGGGCACGGCCCGAGGCTGGGGCTCCCTGGGGCCCCCCCGGCTGTGCTGTGCCTCCCCTCCCTGGGGCTCTGCAGCCCCCCGACCACACCTCAGCCCCCGGCTCTGACCCCCGGGGCTCTCAGCTCTGCCGGGCTGCAGTAGCCTTGGGTGCCACAATCCCTCCGAGGGAGCCCCAAACTCCCAGCTGCCTTGGCCTCACCCTGTGCCCAGATTTCCGTGTTTCCAGCCACTGAGTGGGAATTTGGCCACGCATCGGGGTCTGTGTGCAGCAGAGCCACTGGGGCTGTGACCGAGGCAGTGCTCCCTAGTACCTCGTCCTGCACAGTAAATCCACCAAATCCAGCTGGCCCTGGACGGACCGTGCCAGGCTGGGCAGGAAGGTCCCTGCTGGGCAGGCGTGTGGGACCATCCCTGTGTGCAGCTGTAGGTGGTGATGGGGCAATGCCCAGCACTGGCTCCCTAAAGCCACTGAAATCTGCGTGTGGGGAGGATTGACCCTGCCTGCGCCTCGGCGCTGCTGCCTGCTGAGCTGCTCCCTACCCTGCTGGCAGCAGGATTATGGGAAGCTGCTGTGGCCCTGGCAAAGGTGTGCAGGATTAGGGTTTCCAGGCTGGTGAGCCTGGTTGCCACATTGGAAAGACCAGGTTTAGCAGGGGAATTAATTCAGCCGCTTGCTCGACCTTCAGGAATTAAGGAGGGCTGATGGTAGCGACTCCCGGTGTGTTGGCACAGCTGGCAACACCTTCTGGCTTTGCAGCTTCCTGGGCAGTGAGGGCAGGGAGACAGCAGTCCTACTGCCAGGGGGGTTGGAATCTCTCTTCAGCATCAGGGAAGACCTGTGGAGTAGGGTAGGGATGGAGAGCCCGTGGCTGGCTGGGACAGGGTGTGGGACCCCTCCTGCACTGTGCTTTCATGCACGAGGGACATTGACCCAGGAGTGTGGCTCCCTCCTGGCTCAGCCAGCACAGTGTGGCACAGGCGGGGCAGGCAGGTGAGTTCAGCACCGTTTAACCCCCCATCCTCCCCCCTGCAGACGTGAAGTACCTGGAGAACCACACGCTGGCCAAGGACGCTCAGGAGAAGGCCAACGCGGCGCTGCTGGAGTACACGGTGTGCCACTACCCCCACTCCACGGACAAGTTCCGCCAGCTGCTGCTGTGGCTGGCCGAGGTCCGGGCGCTGAGCCTGCAGGCCGAGGAGTACCTGTACCACAAGCACCTGAGCGGGGAGGTGCCCTGCAACAACCTCCTCATCGAGATGCTGCACGCCAAGCGGACTTGAGCGGCCACCAGCAGGACCCGGCCGCGCCCCAGTGCCTCCAGCAGGGGCGGGACTGGTGCCCGGGGCAGGCAGGAGCCGCCTCCCCCCTGCCTTCCTCAGCGATGCTATTTCACCTCCGCTATTGGAAACGCCCCGCAAGGTTTCGGGCACAGCGAGGGCAGTTGAGGCTGCAGGGCCGTGGCTTGGCTGCCGGCCTGCCCCGCTGGCAGCGCTGACCCCCAGCTCCACTGGTGCCCAAAACTGTCACTTGCCGACCCGGCTCAGCAGCACCAAGGAAGGGTAAAGCCTGTCCCGGTTTTTCTCCTGTTTCTGCTCCTCTCCTGTTGCCCCCACCAGCTGTTCCTTTACTGCTGCCATCCCTCCCCAACCCTGCCCATGTCTCAGGGCCCCTCGTGCACAGGGCAGGAGAGAGGGGAGGTGAAACCCCTGCAGGTGGTGGTTTTATGGCGGTTGAGGTGTCTCCAGGCACCAGGGAACACACAGAGGTGGGGGATTTCTGCAGGAAATCCACACAGAATGCTGGGGCTGGGCTGGAGATGCCGGCCCCACGCAGATGTGCCAGGACCCCAAGGTGCAGATGCCGGGTCCCAATTGCTGCCAGCTCTGTGTCCTGCAGCTGCCCTGGCCAAGAGAGGGCAGGCAGGGGTGGGCAGTGCTGAATCCTCAGCTGAGGTGCATCTCCCTAGTGCCTGCTGGTGCTGGGGGCAGCAGTTCTGTGGCAGCCACAGTGCCCAGAGCTGCCCAGGGGCAGCACAGCTCAGTCCTGCCCACAGGAATGGCAGCAGAGCAGCCAGGCAGGAGGGAGGTGCAAGCTCCAGCATGTGCCCAGGATCCTGGGGAGACTTGGGGAGCTCTGCAGTGTCCCCCTGCATTTATCTCCTGGGTGAATGGGTAAGCAGGAATGGAAATTGTCCTGCACTTCATGTTGGGCCTCCTGGCCCCTTCTGTGCTCTGCCATGGCCCCGGGGGACAGCAAATGCTGTGCTGGAGCCACAGGCAAAGAGCTCTCAGATCGGGGCTCACAGACAGGACTGGGAGCACTGGGGGTGGCAGCCCCCCAAACTGGGCCATGCTGGACTCTCACTGCTGCTTCCTCTCGGTCTCAGCCGTGCTCTCCCCTCCTCTGCCCCAGCATTGGGGCTGGCACAGCCCCTGCCCCGCAGACCCCCAGCTCCGGGGGTCCTGCAGCGTGCCCGGGGCTGTTCAGGTTTGTCCCCCGGGGCAGGGGATGTCCCCGTGCCCAGGGGCCGCTGCAGCTCTGCAGAGCCGGTGCCTTGAGGAGCCACAGAGGCTCGCCCGGAGCCGTGCCCTTTGTGAAGCTTGTTAGACACAGAAGAAAGAGCATGTTTGTCTCTGCTTTAACACGTTTGTGCATTTTCCTCCTGAAGTCTGTGGTTTGGTTTCGCCTTCTTCTTTTTGTGAACTTAAAGAACTGGAGAAAATGTTTTGGGAGGTAAAAGATGTTTTATTTTCAGAAAATGAAAAGTGTCCTTAAGTGTCTCTCTCTGTCTCTTACATCCTTTCTTCCCTCTCATCCCTGCCCTTCCCCACTCCTCCCCTTTCCTTCCCAGGCAGAAGGTTACCAACTTCTTTGTCAGGAGCAAACCACTGTAATAAATTTTGCAGTTCATTTAAAACGGCAAACTTTGTCTTTTTTGGCTGTCTTGCTAACCCTGGTGGTTGGTGCTTGGCATGGGGAGGGCTGGGTGTTTGTGGGCGCACTCCTGGGGTGTCACCTGCCTCTGTGGGACCAGGACAGCGTGGCTGTTGGGGGGAGTGCTGCTGCTGCCTTTGCTTCAGGGCACTGGGGACTCCAGGTTGGTTCAAAGTGCTGCTGGGAATTGCCATAGTGACTCTTAAAGCCCTTTGCAAGTGAGTGCAGGAACAGCAACATTTTTGGGCAATTAGTGGGCAGTGCCCTGGTCACTGCACCGTGGCCAAACCCCTTTCACTGGGCTCAGCCACGCAGGGCTGGACACGAGCCCCTTCCCTTGGACACAGTGCAACAAGGAGAGGAGGCTGTCTTTAAAATCAGCATTTACTGTAGTCAAAATCAGCAAAAACCCACCACATTTTCTATGTTCTAAACACACTAGAGGTAACAGGAGGAGAGGGAAGGAAAGCAGCGCCCAGCTGGCACAGGGCCAGGCCAGCCGGGAAGGGACCCAAGCAGGAGCAGGGAGAGGATTTTTGTCCTGAACAGCAGAAGATGCTATTGATGTCAGCTGGTTTAGAAAAGGCTTGAAGCCAGCTGCTGGCTTCCCTAGTGCGTGTGCTTCGTCCCCAGCCCTGCCCCAGCTCAGGAGTGCTGCCATCCTCACCATGGAGTGTGGGCACTGCCTGGGCTTGGCTGGAGGGGCAAAGCTGGGCTTGTTCCCATCCCACCGCTCCAGCCCCCTCAGGCAGCAAGGACAGCTCACAGCCAGGCACTGCCAGCGCTGCCAGGGGGACGTGGGGACCCCAGAGCACGAGTACCTGCCTGTGGAGTGCCCACCCTGGAGAGGAGCAGGGCAGCCAGCAGCAGCCACAGCCCCATGAGACCCCGCACTGCCCCTGCCTTGGCTTGGCAGCACGTGGCGCTGGGAAGGAGCGCAGGGTGACAGCTCTGCCCGGGCTGGGAGCTCTCCAAGGGAAGCCAGCTCCTCCGACCTGCCATCCTTCCTGCTGGAGGGCCCTCTGCATCGCAGGCTCGTCACCCAGGAGCTTGTCAGAAACCTAAAGCAAAAGAGAGAAGGTCTCAGCTGTGCTGGCAGCAGGGGAGGGCAGGGGCCCCTCCCAGGGCAGAGAGAGAACTGGCAGGAAACCTCTTCTTCCCTGGTCAGTCACCCCTGAGCACAGCACCCAGTGCTGAGAGCCCGGAACAATGAGCTTTAGACGGGATTTAAGGAAAACACCAGCTCTGCCGTGGCGGGAGGCACCGGTGCCCTGTGGGCTGCATTTCCTCCACAGGGTACACGAGGGACCCCTCAGGGAGGGCCAGGCACAGTCAGGGCTGGCATGGACGGGGTCTGCAATTCCCCCCATGACATTCAGGTGCTTTTCTGGCTTTGAGTCCCAAAGCCCCATAAATCCCTTATTATTTCAAAGCAAGCTTATGTAACACAGCATGGCGAGAGTTGCAGAATTACTCAGTATCGATCAGAGGAAGCCTGGGCTGTGGAGACAAGATCCATGTTGCTATGTGTGGCTTAGCAACATATAAATGTATTCAAACAGAATAATGAAATTATCGTGGGGAAACAAAGCAGCCATCACTTGAGGAGATGGAGGATGTGGAGGCCTCTTGGAGCCCTTGTTTGCCAGGAGAAGGAAGATGGGACTTATTGTTTGTGCAAATATGTGAACGGCCCCAGCCATGCCCTGCTCACAAAAAGTGTGTAATGAAGGCAGGCAGGGCTCGCTGCACAGTGCAGCTCCCTACAGCTGGGCTGGAGCTCATTACTGCACAACTGCTCCACGGACTGAGCCCTTTTTGGGGGGAGGCCCTGCCTGGCTCTCGCCACAGCCGTGCTGCAAAACTCCCCGTTCATTCTCTGCTTCTGGCCTGGCACTCACCTGGATTTTACCCACCCTCATCCTCACCCATCCCACCTCCCCATGGACCCACTTGGAGCCAGTGCAACACCCAGAGCTCTCACAGGAGCGTGGCTGAGGCCCCAGAGCAGAGAAGTGCTGGACCCCATCCCAGATGCAGCACAGCTTTCCTGGGAGAGGCAGGTGGGCTTCTCCTGTGTCTGTGCCACGGCTCCTGCTGGCAGCAGCGCCATTTTCATCAGCTGCCTGGCAGCTTTCAAATAAAGATATCTGAGGCTAAACATATCTCTCTTCATTAAACCATTTGGGAGACAACAAATGGAAGAGGGGACAGCGTGTGTGCTGGAATGATCTGTCCCCGTTCTGGCAGCCGGGAGCTCCGCAGCGCTTTGCTCTGCGAGCAGAATGTGAAGGCACACGCCTGTGTGAGGCTGAGCTGCCCCGGGGCCCCCCTGCACCTCTGCAGCTGGGCATTGCAGCCTTTTATTCTCGGCCTTAATGGCTGCAGGCACTTGTGGCTGAGCCCGGAGCAGCGGTGGGGCCGGCACCGGCGCTGTGCCTCCGCACACACACAAGTGTGGCAGGAGAGCTCTTCTGGTTCAAGATCTCCTCGTTCACCCCAGGCTCAAGGATTGCCCAGCCACGGGGGCAGCCTGGGGGGCTCTCAGGGAGGGTGGCCGTGCACGGCTTCCCTTCCACCCCTGGCCCTTCCCACGGCACCGAGCCCAGCCTGGCGTTCCGTCACCCTCTCTGCGGACCTGGGCTTTTAAAAACATGCAGAGGGCTCACCTGAGAAAATAAAACCAAACTAAACATCCCACTTCTTTGCACAGCTGGAGTTTAATAACACAAGTTATAACGTGGGTTATAAGGCACTGCTCAGAAGGTGAGGGTGTGTGGACAGAGCACAGATCCCTGTGCTGGGTGCAGGTCTCGCTGCCTCTGAGGCCCCACTCCTGTGCCCAAAATGCCGCTGCACAGCTACTCCTGGATGTCACCATCTCTGCCTTTCTCACGTGTCCAGCGTGGGCAGGAAAGCTGCACTGCTTCTGGGTGGCATCGTCTCGAAAATAGTCTGAGGATGCCCTGCTTAGACACTTTGTGTGGAGCAAAATCAGAAACCCGCTATTGCACTGCTTGCCTTGACAAAAGAAACTGTCACAGTGCTTGGAAAAAGATGATCACTCCACCCCCAGTGTGTCCTCACTGCACTGTCTGCCTGAGGGTCCCCAGCCAGAAGCTGCACTGGGAGTACCCAGCAGTGGTTGTTAAAGAAAATAAAGCTAAATACGCTCCATTTGTATTCTGAGGAGCGGGGGACTTGCCCAAAGCCGGGCTGGGAGGCCGAGGAGGTAGCAGGGAGCTGCCATCCAGCAGAGGCCTGGGGCTTAGGAGGGATTTCTGGTTTTAATTCTACCCACCTCCATGGTGACATTGGCCTTTCTACAACCTGAAACAGAAGAAGCTAAATGGCTGCTTTTAAGCTCATAAATCCAGCCCTGCCTGAACACCCCACCTTCCCCAGCTTCCCCTCCTTGGGATCATGGCACTCCCAGCACCCACCAGCGCTTTCTGCCACAGCTGCTGGTTTAAAATTTCCCAGGGCAGAAAGAGCTGCTGCCCCCCTGGAAGCAGCCCAGCAGCAAGGGATGCCAGGCCCTGCTGCACCCCACAGAGCAGTGGGGCCGGGGGGCAGGCAGAGAGCTCAGCACCAGGAGCTGGAGCAGACAAGGACGGGCAGGAAAGGTGCAGAGATGTGGGGACAAACCAGACAGGTGCCCAGAGATGGGACCTTTGGCACTGCTCCCGGGAGGGCAGTGCCCTGGCAGGGCTGCTGGGGCTCCACAGCCCCCACCTCTCCCTCATCTGCTCAGGGGACACAGATCTCCCCCAGCCTGGCCAGGGCAGGGCCCATCAGGGCAGTTTGGAAACCCTATGATCCTGAAGCCTGAGCAGAAATCAGCTGCCCTCTGGGCAGCCACTCAGCACACAACCACAGGAACCCGCACCAGCAGCAACAAAAACTACAGAACACAGATGTTACCTGAGCATTTGAAGGCTGTCAGCTCTATGGCCTGAAAAAGGGGAGAGCACGTGTTAGAGAGCGTGGGTCTGGTGGCTTTGCTGCTGGTTGTCCCCAACACACCCCCTGGGGCCGGGCAGGGCTCCCCAGAACCCAACCACCCACTGTCCCAGCACGGAGCTGCTGCACAGGCTGGGACCCAGAGCCTTCATCCCAGCCCCGAGGGACGGGCACCTGCCAGTGTCCCCCCACACAGCTGCACCCCACAGCAGTGGGGAGCTGACACCCTGCTCCAAACACCCACTCTGGGGACCCTTCCAGCCTCATGGTCACCCACCAGGCTGGATGCCATGCTGGAGACCACAGGGAAATCCAGGAAAGGGTGAGAGCACCCCTGGGCTGTGGTGGGAAGAGCCCAGGTACAGTCTGCACTCTGTGCTTAAGGGATGGTTAATGCTCTGGGAGATGTGAAATTCCTACTCCCAGTCCAACAACAACAAAGATCACCAAACAACATTTTAAAAAGCTGAAACACAAAGAACATCTTGTCTGTGTTTGTATCTTCAGCCGCTCGGTGTTTTGTCATTTTAAGTGTTTATGCAGCAAAGATACAGCAAAGCCCTCGGTGACCCTCACACAGAGGGAAGCACTTTTTGTCTTTGCCTACTCAGAAATGCCACGGCCTTGGCATTTAGGGGATCTGCTGCCTCCTAATGCCCCTGCCTTAGGGAACTCGGGTCCTTGGGCTAATCCCCGTGGCCCACGTCCCATATCTGGTGCCAGGAGCTCAGCCCTGACCCTGGCTCACACAGCCAGCACCTGGCTGGCTGAGAAAAGCATCACCTGCGAGCGAGTCCTGGTGCTGTTCAGCACAAGGGGCCTGGTGCTGCAGCATTAACCACAATATAAATCATGAGAGATGGAAATATGGATTTTACTGAGTGCCTTCGGAACGATGTGCCAGCTAGAGAAGTGTTATCTATTGGATAAATAAGAGCTGTCTCTGTGACATAGGTTTTCAAAGGATAAATATTAGAGAGGGAAAGAGAGATCCTTCAGCGAGAGACTCATGAAAGTAGTGTTGGATTTTAATCTGAGGAAATTACAGCACTTGTATGTCAAGTGCACAAAGACTGATGATCATTTCAATAGCAGGAGATGGAAGTGGGAGCAGAGTAGTCAAATTTACATTGTTCCCTTCTTTAGGCAGTGCCTTGCCGAGCTCTCCATCCTGATGCAGGCAGCACAGCCCTCCTGGGAGAGATGAGACTCGCCCGTGGCATCTGCCCCACTGCCTGGTTTGATTTGCTGTCCTTGGGAAAGTCTCCTGCTTGATCCAACCTCAGCCTGGGGCTTTATGGCTGGGATTCAGTGGCACCTCGTGCTCCTGCAGGGCCCTGCTCTAAGCACCCTCCTGGTGGGGCAGCTGGGCTGGTTCCCCATGGGCTCAGGGGGAGCCTTTCCCTTGGAATTCCACTGCTCTGGGACCACCTCCTCTCCTGCCCTTGGAAAGGTGCCCTGCCCTGTTGTCCCCCCTGCCCAGGCTCAGGGGGTGTCCCCACATAACTGCTGTGCTCTGGGTGGGGTGAAGGAGGAAGAATAACAGATGTTACATACCGGTCTCTCGGGGGACATAATTGATGAAATTCCCATGGGAATTTTGGCTCCAAAGTTTCCTAAAAGGTGAAGCAGCACAATGAGCTCACAGACCAGAGAACAGAAATATTGATGCTCTCCCAAGAACTTGGTGCTTTGTGTCCCCTGCTGAAGCAAAGGGACCAAATGGGTTTTCTGCAACCCTGCACCCACAAACCCTTTTTTCCCCTGAGCCAAAATCCCTGTTTCCTACTGTCACCTTTGCCTCTCCTCCAGAAAATTAATTTTAAGACACCAATGTGGATTTTTTCCTCAGGAGAATGCAAACATGCTACCCACACCCTGGCAGGCCCAGCCATGGACCTGACCCCTCTGAGACCCACATGCACGAGGACTCTGCCTTCCCCTTCAGCAGCAGCACCAGACCCTGTGCTCAGGCAGGCACAGTGTGCAAGGGAATTAATGCAGTGCCAGGTGCACTAAAATGCAAATCTTGGGAATAGCGTTTTACTGTGGTGTCACCACCCAGCCTGGGCTAAAGGCAAAGCAATCCTCTGACCTCTGTTGGTGATGATCTTCACCGGAGGGTCTTTCTGCACAGGGCTTGGCAGGGCATTCTCAGCTGCAGGACTCAGCTTCCCTGTCTCCCAGGAGGTCGTGTTTCTCGGGCTGGATAAGTAGTTGATGGGATGAGAGCAGTTCTGTAATGACAGGGAGGAGACACAGGACAGTGAAAGCTGCAGCGAGTCTTTGCTACGTCCAGATCCAACTCCAAAGATCTATTTCATCAGCACAGCTTTGGCTCCCGTCCCACCCTGGCAGAGCTGCCTAATGGGGCTAGGCTATATTTGGGCCTGTGCTGTCCAACAAGGCTGCAAAGAAGGGGAACAAAAGTAAAAAATGACATTTCTTTCCATCATCATCTCCTCAAAGCAGACCCACAGTACAGCTGGGACCCTCCTCTGGTGGGTGGCTGGTGGATGGAGGGGCAGCAGGGATTCCTTCCAACTTACTGTGAATGAGAGGGCTTTCTTCTTGTCCTTCATCCTCTGGATGGCATTCCTCACCTGGAGCAGAGCAAGGACATGAGGGAGGGCCACAGCAGCTCCAGCACAGCTGGAGGTGCTCCAGCAAGCCACGGAGAAAAAGCAGCCACGGTTCCAGAAGCACAGTGGGGCTGTGCTGCCTTTGCAACTGCCAGAACCCAGCTCCCCCCGGGTGCCAACACACCGTGGGCTGCTGGGGGACTGAACCCAGCTGGGGCTTCCCTTACCTCACTGTTATAGATGGCATAGACCAGGAAGATGTACAGGCCCTGCAAGGGAGAGAGCAGAGGAAGGGTCAGGGCTGTACGGCTGGTTTGTGCTCCTCTGCACGGAGCCAAGGGGCTCCAGGAGTGACACTGGCACCGAGGGTGGGCACAGCACAGCCAGGGACAGCCAGGAGGGCAGGACCCCCCACACCTGAGACCAGGCTGTTCACAGAGCCTGCTGCTGTCACACACCGAGGACCAGCAGTGACACCCAGGCCAGCAGAGTGCTGGGCACAGCTGTGTGAGGGACGTGCCCAGGGACAGGGCCCAGGCCAGCCCCAGAGCGAGCACTGCCCGGGGGCACAGCCCGGGGCTAATTACAGCTCCAGACCCACCATCTCGGCCTTAAGGCAGCCCTATCTGGCCCACCAGATTTATGTCATATCTGTGGGGTGTTTTGTTATCGCAGCTAGATAAATCAGCTGCAGCAAGAGATGCAATTCATCTTGTCTCCAACGAGCCTTGCTCTCATCTGCGAGCTCTTGGCAGGCGCAATGGTAGCAGCCCCCTGGCACCGTGCCGTGACCTGTCCTTCAGCCAGCAATGCTGGGCACTCCCCCAGACCAGATTTCTGGCCAGGCTTCCAAGGCAGGTCTTCCTTGAAAGAATCATTCTGGATGAGCGTGGGGAGGGGGGAGCAGAGAGGTCGGCTGGGAGGAGAGCGAGGAAGGAGAGGAGGCCCAGCTGCAGCAGTGGGCGGGAGCCGAGATGCAGCTCTGGGGGAGCCCCCTCCTGCCTTCACTTCCACCCCTGCTCCTGCTCCTCCCTGCACTTCCACCCGTGCTCCTGCCCCTCTCCTGCACCACAGGCAGCCTTGAAGACAGGCTTGGGCTTCTGCAGAAAGACAGAGAGCAGTCAAACAAAAAGCAACCCCAGCAACAGAACAACTGCACGGGACCCACAGGTGATGAAGCACTCCGGCCCCAAAGGAAATTCCAAGTGATCCACAGGACAGTCAGCAAAGGGGCTGAAATGGGATGATTTTCTCTCAATTCTGCAGCTCCTCCCCAGCATTCATTTCTCCTCTGGGGCAATCTGCAGATTGTCCTGAACTTGGTGATGAAGGGACGGAGGCAAACGAGTAGAGCACAGCCATGTCTGTCCCCACAGCTCTGAGCCTGCAGTTCTCTCCTGCTCAGTAACCCAAGCACGGCATGAGGAGACATGAAGAACTGATGCTGTTTAATTATCATTAAGACAGGCCTCCTGCCATCCTCCTGGTGTCCTTAAGGGCAAAGATGTGGAGAGGCAGCCCTTGTCTGGCCTTGGAACCTCCCATCGGAGCCCCGACGGATGTGTGTGAGCAGCCCCTGGCTGCTGGAGCAGGGCCAGGCTCACCACAGCCCTGGGCAGTCACACCACAGCCCTGGGCACCCACACCACAGCCCTGGGCAGGCTCACCACAGCCCTGGGTACCCTCACCACAGCCCTGGGCACCCACACCACAGCCCTGGGCACTCACACCACAGCCCTGGGCAGCCTCACCACAGCCCTGGGCAGCCTCACCACAGCCCTGGGCACCCTCACCACAGCCCTGGGCAGCCTCACCACAGCCCTGGGCACCCACACCACAGCCCTGGGCACTCACACCACAGCCCTGGGCAGCCTCACCACAGCCCTGGGCACCCACACCACAGTCCTGGGCACTTACACCACAGCCCTGGGTACCCACACATCTTGTGCACGAGGTGATAACACTGGGATTCACCCTTGGAGAAACAGCCAAGTGTGCCAGAGGGGAGCACCACAAACCTGGCTGCTCCACAAGCACGAGCTACACCAGGAGCCAATTCCTATTGAAACAAAAGGTAAATGGGAGATGGGGTGGAAAATTCTAATCCCAGTGATTTGGAGGGCAGTGCCCAGTTGCTGCCTTGGCTTGGATCCCCTGGAGCAGGATTTGTCCTCAAGCACAGGGCAAGGGACCCTGAACAGGCAGTGCCAAGAGCTGGGACTACCCAGGGAGTCCCCTTGGGCCCCTGTGGGGCAGGCACAGCCCCAGCCCAGGGCTGTCTGACCCACACTGTGCCCCTCAGCCCTGCTCCCACCTGCCTGCTGAGAATCCTCCTTCCCCTCAGCACCGTGCTGGAGCCGCGGTGCCCAGGGGTGCTCAGGGGTGTTCAGTGCTTCTCTAGCTCCATCTACAGCTGCCTTCTCTCAAGGTTTGCAAGGCCTCTGTTGATGCTTTGAATCGCAGGTGGCCAGCATGTGTTCCAGGGGGTTTTGTCACCGTGTGTCCCTGAGTTCCAGATATCCCGAGGTCCTGGGAACGCTCCCAGCTTGGTGCAGAGCTGAGCACTCCTGGCTGCTGGCATTTACACAGTTTGCTTTGCTCCCTTAACCACATAACAGCCTGGTCACAGCTTTCAAGCCTTTTGATGAAAACAGTAAACTCAGAAGCAAATATTAAGCTATAAAATTGAAAACGTTCAGCTGTCACTGGGCACTGGGAGCAGCCCTGGGAGGAGCTGCATGGCTGTAGACATGGATTTCAGAGGTAAAGGTTTTCAGTTCTTATTCTTCCCCGGTCTCCCTCAGCAGAGCTGAACTCCAGGCAGGGGGAAGGTGGCTCTGCCTGCACTGCTCACAGGGGTCACAAGCTCTCAGAACGTCTGAGCAGCAGCCAGGTGGTGAACACCCATCCTGGAACACACCCCCCAAGCAGCAGTCCAGCATGCTGTGGCTGGATGTGACCTCTGAGAGACCCTGCACCAACAGCCCTGCTCCAACAGGGACAGTGGCAGCCGGGGCCCAGCCCTGTCCTGCAGGGAAGAAGCTCATTTCCCTGATGCAAACAGCAGGAGGGATGTCTGCCCCATTTGACTGCACAGGTACCATCTTAATTACCCATTATACGAGCAAATAAAAGCTCTAATGAGTTTGTAAGTGCCATTCGGAATGGAATCGCCACACTGATGTGAGAAAAACTAACACAAGAAACAAGCTTTGAACTGGAAACCTGTGGCACCAGTAGGGCACTGCCAGAGACCGGCGCTGAGGGCCAGCAGATGCACAAGGTCTCCAGAGTTACATTTTGTATCTTGGAAGGATGAAATGAGTTTCCTCAGACAAAACAGCCCAGTGGCTTGGGGAAGCTGGGCTGGCTTCAGAGCTCGAGTGTCCCTGGCCACAAGGACAGGTCGGGTGCCCTGAGGCACAGGGAAGTGCAGGTGCCTGCCTGGCTGTGACCTGGGGACCCGCGGGGTGCAGGGCTCACCTGGAGGGAGTTCAGCACGACGAACACATAGGCCCACACGATGCTGAGGTGCACGAGGATCCCACACACCCAGGTGAGCCCCAGCACGGGCAGCAGCACCAGGACGGGCTTGGCCGTGGCCCTGGCGGGAGGAAGAGCTCAGGGTTACCCGGGCACGTTTCAGAGATGAAACACTACCAAGGCAAGTAGCTGTGGAACAAATTCCTCTGCAAACAAAATAAGTTAAGACAGGAGAAACCAGATATTTCACCTCCCAGACCCCAGTGTGCCAGCCCTGCTCTTCATTTATCACTGCAAGTTAGCAAGAAGGGAGCTCTTTGACGTCACCAGCCATGAGAAAACAGCTATTTTCCCCCCCAATTTCTGCCACAAGGAGGGTTTCTCTATTTGTTTTATTTGCACATGGATGTCACCCTGCCCTCCAGCAATGCCCTATCTTTGTGCTTCTGTAAATTTGGGGAAATTTATTTATGCTACAGGGGAACAATGCATGTCTAGCAGGGGTATCCGGCGCCAGCTAACAACAATAAAAATTCACAGAGTATGATAAAGTAATGACTCAGGCAGCAGTTTTTTAGAGGTCTCTCAGTATTGACTGATTACAGAAGTCCCCACTGCCTCTTCCCCTGTGTGTGTAGCTCCTACCAGCCTTACTTTCAACCCATCAGGTCCTAATCTTGGATTTCTGCAGGCACTGCCAAGGGTCTCCTGTCCCAAAGGGGTGAGATTTAGGGGTGTGAGTGTAGATGGAGACCAGCACTGGCTCCCTGAGCTGAAGGTGTTGGCTGGGCTTCACAGCTGGGATTAGAGACTGTCTTTGGGTGAGACACAGCTACCCTGGGGGAGAGAATCCCCTCTGACTCTCACAGCTCACAGTCTTTCACGTGGCCAAGCTTCTCTGGGCTACCTGTGCCAGTGCCTCACCAGCTTCACTGGAAAGGAGTTCTTCCACGGATCTAACACCATCTCACGTATCTCACACCCAGGGCAGCCAGGCCCCTCCCTGCTCACCAGATCTGGGTTCCAATCTGGTTCTCCAGGCTGCTGTTGGGCGTCAGCATCTTGGACCTCCTGCGAGCGCTGGCCACAGCCACCATGACCACCCGGAGCAGCACGAAGGTGTTCACCTGCCAGGGCAGAGCTGCTGGGCTCAGGGAGGCATCACTCATTCTGGAGCCTCAGCCCCAGTGAGTAAGGCTTTTCTGCTGGAAACTAGTGTCAGAACTCAGGGACAAATATCACGACCAAGGAAGCAATGAAATCGAAAAGACTTCACAGAGCTGCCTACACATGTATGAAATCTAGGAAACTTATCCCAAAACTTCTCCTAGAGAATGTCTTCCCTGTTAAAGGTCTATTCTGGACCCCGTAATCATCGGACTTTTTTCTGCTGCTGTGTTCTGTAAAATGATATTTCAAGGATGTAGATGTTCCTGTACTAAAATCAGACCTTTAGCTAAGGCAATGTCACACACCACATTCCCAACTGAACAGCCAACCAAGAACTGGCCGGCAAAATTCTCTTAGAGCACTTTTTTCCTATCAAAAAAAGCTTTTTTGATTAAAGCCATTTATTTGTGTTGTGGAAGTCTATATAAAGTAAAACAACATTTTTCCTACAAAAGCAGCAGGCACAATGAGCTGCACCCCTGACTCTGCACTGCTTTTCTGGGACCAGACCCCAAGGAGTCCCACCTTCCCAGCAGGGTTTGGCACTTACAGCCAGGATGCAGAGCACAGGCCCCACGAAGGCCCAGATGACGTTGGTCTGCACGCTCAGCCAGCAGTGGTTGGCTGCCACATACTTGTTAAAGGAAGTTGCAAGGGTCACCCCCACGATAAGGACTGGAAGCCCTGCAGAAAAAAAACCCCACAGGTTAAACCCTGGGAAAAGCAGAGATGCCCCGTGCAGGGCACCGAGCACCAGAAAACTGCTTCAAACCCCCCCTGACCAGACAGACTTCAGCGTGAGGCTCCAAAACCCCACGAGCAACATCAATTCTCCGCAGCTGAAATCTGTCCTGGCTCAACACAGCCAGATTTACAAGCTGTCAGCATCTTTCTCTGAGGTATAAAGCATTCCAAGTCCTGAGTCCTGACCAAAGCAATTTATTCCTCAGATTGCTTTTTTAACAAAATGGACAATCAGAGACATAAACCAATCCAAAATACTTGAAGCGGTTGCCCAGTGTCCAACGAGGTGTGTGCTCTTTGAGCAGCACATCCCTAAAGAGGCTCCTCTTTGACATAAAACTCAGCTTATTCAAACAATTCTATGTCCCTAAAGGGCTCCCTCAGAATAAAAGGTGCTTAGTGAGGAACACATTTATATTTAATTACTATTAGACAATAGTGATGCTCTCCAAGAACAAGAATTTACCATAAATCTCCTCCTCCATTTTTTCTTTTTTACTGAACTCCTGGATTTAGAAATAGAACAGAAATGCTGCTTAACTTTAACACTAGCAATTTGACAAATAATTCACGAGAGCCTCTGCAGGTCACTGTGACCCAGTTCTCATATTAAATTAAATCAAACAATTGTGCATGTCTCCTATTAAAACTTCCAGTAGAAAAGAAAAAGAATATTCTCCTGAGGACCCAAGGCAGAGGAGTGTGCAGGTACCCCAGCCTGTCACGTAGTAGAACTTCATTCTCCTGTCCTCGCTCATGTTGACTGCTACCACTTTGCTCCAGAGGAGAAGCCCCTCTACCAGCATCCAGGAGAAGGCTGCCATGAAGAAGAGATGCAGGAAGGCAGTGACCATGAAACACAGCACCTGGAGGGGACAGAAACCACAGCTGCACCACGGATATATGTGCACCTCCACACAGAGAGACAATCCTACCCTAGATGCCATGTACAGGTAATCAATAAAAGGGTTTGTACTTCTGTTCTGACAGTGGTGCTGGAGCCTGGTCACATGGGCTGAGTGGGACATTCCTGGTGGGCTCACCTGGTTGGTCTTGGCCAACTCACTGAACATGAGCAGAGCTTCTCCTGCAGCCAGTGCAAAGATCAGGTTCTTGTGCACAGTTGTTCGTTCGCTCTTGGGGACGCTGGGGAGGGAGAGAGGGAGCCCTGAGCTGCAGCCAGACAAAAGGGTGCACGACAAAAGGGTCCTCCCTGTCCTCTCAGGCTGTGCAGGCCTGCCTGGGGAACCTGTGGTCTCCCTACCACTGACTGCAGAGATGACAGTCTAAGGGGCAGAGGACAAGCATTTGGTGCTGGGGACAGCTGGATGCAGCTGCTCAGCCCTTGGCTCAGGGAACAGGCAGTGAGGGGGAGCTGGGGGGAGCCACTGCCATGCTCACAAGGCAGATCTCTGTGCTTGCCAAGTGACACAGAAGGGCTGGCAATCAAAGAAATACTCCTTGCTCCATTTATTTTATAAAAATTAATTCTAGCAGAGCAGCTTTTATAGTAAACATCGTTAGCAACTGGTAAAAGTCTTCCCACAGACACCCAGGTGTGTGCACAGATCAGTGAGCACCTCCACAGGAACAACCAGGGCTGAGCCCCTCTCCAGCCAACAACAACCACTCCCCTCTGCCACGGACCACAGGGCAGCTCCCACCTCTCCCCACGCTGACAAAGGACACTTTGAGAAAGGCCCTGAAGTAAAATATCAAGTAGAAAATACAAGGGAGGCTCCAAGTGTCCAGGCTTTCCTTACCGAACTACCAAGAACAAAATGAAGGTGACTGTCAGGGCACAGAAGGAAACTCCACATCCAACAAAAGTCAGAGTCTGCAGTGTGAACTCCTCCGTGGTGGTCCTCTGCTCCAGAGGAAACAACAGAAGACACAAATCCCTCGTGAATTAACCACACCAGCTGGCAGTCCCAGCATCCACCCCACGGCAGCCCAGGCAGGCTCCTCACTGACCTCCTGCTCATACAGCTGCAGCAGGATGGCAAAATGTGTGGTGTGGTTGCAAAAACAGGCAGTGGAGTCTGGGAGAGACGTCACCACAGAGCAGCCAGCTGTGGACCACATCCCACCAGCATCTGGGCTAACGTGCAGCAAAAACAGAGAAAGCACACAGAAATTACCTTTCACTTCACTTTCACCACAGGAAGGTCAGGATCAGAGCAGGGCTGCCTTGGACAATAACCAGCTGGTTCCAAAGTCACACCCTTCCCACCTTCCCCAGCCTGATCCATGCCTGCTACAAGTCTGGGAGGTTGTAAAAAAACCTCTAAGGAGGTTTTTTTTCACTTGAATGACTTAATTACCAATCCATAATATATCACAGCCTCAGTGTTCTCACCACAGTGACATTCAGCAAAAACACATCCCAGTGCCAGGCAGGATTTATGAGGCTGGGAGTCCTGCACGTCTTTGGGGCATGTATCTTGGACTGACTCTTCTTTGTCACAGGCAACAATCATAATTAACTAGGGCTTTCCATTTGAGTTGTATATACCTCATTAAAGGTCACTTGCTTGTGAATGACTTCTCCAAAGGAAATCTTCCCAGGAAAGCATTCTGCTCCAGCACACAGGGGATGTCAGCATGCAAAGGAGGCAAAAGATTCCGGATCTCTACTCTTACCATTACATTTCTATTGAGATGTTTGGTTTTCCAGTGGAAATAAAAAAGCCCAAAAACCTGGGGACCCGAATGGAAACAAGGCACCTGAGGCTGAAGTTCCAGAAGGCGCAGATGGGCCCCACCAGGGTGTTGGGCAGGTCCTGCAGGCAGAGAGGGGAGAGAAAAGGTCACACAGCCACGCACACACGGGGGGATGCGCAGGTCACTCCCTTGGTTGTAAGAGCACAGGGCAAACACCTCCCCAGGGCTCAAGGCAAGAGCCCTGGGCCGGGGACACCCTCATCCCAGAGCTCTGGGGTGCTGTGGACAGCTGGGCCAGCTGTGGACAGCTGGCAGGAGGTGTCTGGGGGCACGGCCCCTCCTCAGGGTACCTGGACACGGTGCTGCAGGCGGTAGCGCACGGACGTGCTGATCTCCTGGAGGTCACTGAGCAGCGTGGATGAGATCACAGCCGTGCCCACTGTGGTGCTCAGGTACCTGCCCGGGGAAGGACGCTGCTCACAGGCACGGGAAGCACAGGACGTGCTCAGAACACGGGATTTCCCAGCGTACAGGACAGCTGGAGAGATCCGGGTGGCTGCAGGAGAGCGCCAGGGCTGCCCGCAAAGGGCCTGGGCAGGAGCAGGACGGGCCTTGGGACCCCTGGCCAAACCCCACCACGGCCCCGGCACTGGGGAACGGGCACTGCAGCATCCCGAGCCCGAGGGCTGGGCGGGCGCAGCGTGTGCGGGATGCGCGGGCGGCCATCCCCACCTAGTGTTCGGAGCTCCGGGAGCGCAGCGGGCCCGGCCCCGCTCCCAGAGCCACCATCTCCAGGGACACCTCCTGCCCAGCCAGCCCCCTGGGCTCTGTCCCACCCCAGCAGGGCTGGTAACCCCCGGGAACCGGAGGCACGCAGGAGACCCCACGGGGCACCTCAGGGCACAGGCAGCCCCAGTGCGAGGGCGGAGATGGATCGGGATGAAGGCGACCCCAGAATCGAGGCACCAACTCAACGCAGGTTTGAAAACGAGCTCTTCTGTGGCGCTGAGGGCAGCCCTGGGGGGTTCTGTCTCACTCACTTCTGTCCCCCATCAGAGGCAGCCGTGTCCTGGGACACAGCAGTGGTGCTGCTGCTGGGCAGGCTGCGCTGCAGGGAGCCGTAGCCAAACCACATGTTCTTCACTGCCACTCTCCGGAGACCTGCAGGGACAGAGCACGGGGTCACGTACAGAACACAGGGCAGCGCTGGCCACCACTGCCCCCACCTGGGGGGTGACCCAGGACTCCCTCAGCCCCACCCGTGTCACTAGAGGGGCTGTACAGAATCTCTCCCCCATGGCCCATCTCCCTTTCACCAAGGGCATCCCCTCCCCACACTTCTGCAGACCTCACACGGGCCGGGTAAACAGTTTGTGCCACTAAGGAGGGCGATGCAGGGGTACCGGGGGAGGCTCAGGCGTCAGAACAAACCTGTGGATTTCAGCCTTTGCATTTCTTCTGCGGGAACTTCGATGAGGTCGTGCCTGCCCTTCTCGGGGGTCCGGACCACGTACGCCCCACCACTGAGCTCCTGCTCACCCAGCTCCAGCTCCCTCACCTCCATCCCTGGGCACGGGTAAAACCAGGTGCTGAAACAGGGCTCAGCCTTCCTCCAGAGCTCTGCTACAGCAGAATACCACAAGGACACCGAAATCCCAGCCAAGACCAGCCAAGAGGCACAGCAGCAGCCGACAGGTCCCTTTCTGAGCAAACCGTGGGCATCAGTGTCCCCCATGCCCAAAGGCTTCTTACAGTCCTCCTGCAGCCCACAGCGTGAGAGGTGCCCCCACACTGTGACACTCTGCACAGAGGAAACGGGGAGCAGGCTGCAGGGCTGCCAAGGAGTGAGCCAGAGGAGGAGAGGAGCCAGGAGTGGGTTTGGACTGAGAACCAGACGGGGTGACTGATCTGGGTCTTGGTGAGATACCCTCCAGTGCCACTCACCAATGTTCCCATACTGGATTGTGATCTTTGTCCTCTCTGGGGTCAGCAGTGGGACCAAGAGTGACACCATTCTGTCACAGAGCTCAACGACAGCCATGGGTCCCCTGGTGACCTGCAGACACAGACAGAGAGATGGAAATCAGCACCTGCACCGCCAGCCCTCCCTTCCCACAGCTCACAAGTGTTTCCTTAAACATTTGGTTCTTGGCAGAAAAAAGAGAGAAGCTGGGACTCAAGGCTTTGGCTTTGCTTTTCTGTGATTTCTTTACTGAAGGATGTTCCCAGTTCCTTCAGCAAGGAGACAAGTCTGGCAATGAGGGAAACTTGCTGTTCTGCATAAAGAGCCATTAAAACAGCATGGAAATAAATAACTAAATGAGCTTCTGGAAAGAAAGACCTTTAGACTTGACTCCTGATTTTCACAAAGCTGTAGAACAACCATCTGCTCTTCCTGGAAAAGGTTTCACCCAGAAATAGACTCTGCAGCTGAAGGGCAGCAGAAGAGTGGCCCCATTGCTCAAGGTCCGGCTGTGCTGGATGCACAAGTGCCACCCACCCCTGCAGTGCACAGCTCCCACCCTTCTCCCTCAGCAGATTATCAGCTGCACCAGGTACACCAAGGCAGTGCTGGGTTTGTGCCACTCTTGAGAAGCTGTGAGTGACTGTGGCCATGGAGACATGAGCAACTGTGAACAATGAACTGCTCAGCATCCTTTAACCTCTGGATATCCCTGGCTCGGTTCCTGGGGCACTGGCCAGGCCAGACACTGTCACACGTTTTCCAGAGACAGGTGGAGAGTGCAGAGCTTGCACCGGGCACAAAAACCACATGTGAGCATGGAGAAAAGCCTCACAGGGGTGGGGTGATGGAAATCCCTCATGCAAAGCCTGACGGTGTTTTGGGCAGTGAGGGGGCTGATGACAAACAGCTCCTTGGCAGCCCATCCCCAGAAAACACAGCACACTCTAGAGGGAAGGGCCTTGCCCTGCCAGGCAGCAGGATGTGGGAGCAAGGAAACTACACAGCACCATGAGGAGAGCGCCATGAACAGGCTCCATGCCCGTGCTTGCAGCATCTTCACGTGCTCGAGTATGGCCACGGAGACTGCAGGTGACCATGCAGGGACAGCAGGAGCAGCCTGTGGGCATGCAGCACGCCAAGGATGAACAGATGAGGCACACAGTAGCCAGACTGGGGACACCGTTACCTGGCTGATGGATGACCATGTCCCAGTGTTCTGCTCTTCCAGAATTAACTCAGCTATTTCCATGAAATACTGGCCCAACTGCTCCAACATCTCCAGCTCATCTCCCTCTTGGATTTCGATATGTGAAACCTGGCTTAGTAATCGAAGCACTGCAAGGAGGTCAGATGGCTCAAGCACAGGCACTTCTCCTCCTCTCAGAACAGTTGCCAAGATATCAAGAACATCAAGAGCCACAGAGAGGTTCATGTCTTGCACGCCAGTTGTGAAGACACTGTCAGGAATCTGTCATGGAAAAGAAGGTTTAGTTCAGTGCAGAGCCCTGACTCTCCCTGATCATCAGCTGTGCCTTGGCAATGCCCCTGCTGGCATCAGGACTCCTGTCTGGCCAACCAGGAATATCCTGGAGGAAGGGATCTCCTGTCCAGACTCCCATCCTCAGCGAGATGAGTCAATCTGAACCAACACTCCTTGTTTGATCACAGCAGAAGTTACGGCTGTGTTGGTCACAATCTCCAACAGCAGCTCAGGGAAAGGTCCCAGGCACAGCTGCTGGCAAAGTGACCTCAAACAGCACTAGGTGCCAGCATTTCCACCCCAGCAGCTCCTGCCTGCCCCAGGTGCCAGCTGCCACAGCTGGGGCTGCAGGACTCACCACAGTCCTCACTGCAAGGCTGTTCACGCAGCTGGCGAGCGAGTGACTGGACTCCAGCTGAGCTCTTTTCAGTTGCCAGTATGCATCTGGGGACAAACCAGAACCAGAACCACTGCTGTGGTGTCCAACAGCGTGGTTAACACATGCCGTGTTCAAAGCCTGGGCAAGGGTCCTCAGATGGTGGCTAAGTCTGCAGGACAGGCAGGACAAGGAGACTTCACAGCTGAATTTTATTTTTAGCACAAGATCCCATCTGGAGAGACAGTTTCCCACACTCCTTTTCTGCCTCTCCCCACGCTCCCCTGGCCAACGAATCTGGGAATGCCTGGACTGGGAGGCACTCCCAGCACTGAGCCCAGAAGCTGTGCTAGGTGTACCACCACTGCTCAGCTGGGGAAGAGCCAAAGCCCCCGCCAGAGTGCAGGCAGCTGCAGCAAAGTGCCAGCCCTGGGGGTTTGCATGAGACCCCCTCAGAGCAGGGGCCTCCCCACCCCTGGCCACCCCCTGGGCGGGACCTCCAGGAGTGCCTGTGCTGGAAGCAAAGCACAAACAACCAACAGATGCTGTACCCTTGCTGTAGTGACAGATGAAAGGCAAAGTCTGCAAACAAGATGCATAACTGAATCCACTGCTGCCAACTTCCAAAACTCTGCATTCCTCAACAGGCCCTGTGGAAACACACACAGACAGAAGGGTCTCCCAGGGACGTGCCGTCCCCAGCAGGCATCACCTTCCCTGCAGCAATCCACAAGCCCTGGCACAACAAACACTGTGGGCTATGCCCTAAGAACCAGGATAGTAGCCACAAGGAGACTTACCTGGGCAAAGAAGCTGTGTGGTCACTGTCTGAACGGTGCTCTCCACTTCCAGGGCATTTGAGCTCCACCCAAAAACGAGGTCTTGCTCCAGCACCCGGCACGAGCGAACCTTCTCGATCTGCTCGGTGCTGAGGACTTTCTGCCAGATGTGCAAGTCAGTGATGTTCCCACTGAAGGACTCCTTTGCCCTGAAGGTGCCCCCCAGGGAATCTTGATCCTGCCCGATGATGAAGGTCCCCTGGCCAAAGATGGCCTGGGGGGCAGACGGCCCCACAGAACACAAACCACTGGCAGTTGCCCTCCTTTTCCCATCAGCATAGATGGCCCAGGTGCCATTTTCCTGCTGCCAGGTGACGCAGAAGTGATGCCACTGTCCATCAGCACGGAACACAGGCAGGTAAGGGGAGTGGTGCCCGTGGACTATGAGAGCAAAGCGAACAAAGCCCTCCTCATCCACGCAGCCACGGAGCTGGAACTCGTTAATGAAGGCAGGCACGGCGTAGGAGAAGATGGTGGCCACCTCCTGGCTCCTGGTGTCCCACTGCACGTGGGCACAGGCTGTGACAGCAGGCAGTGCCGGGAAGTCAGAGAGCACCTTCACGTATTTTGTGTCTGTTTTGTCTCCAAATAGCAGGACTGGTACAGTGTGGCCACCTAGAAGAAGAAATTTCAGTCAGCAGAAAGGGAGAAGCATAGGCCAACAAAGTGACAATAAAAAAAAACAAGGGACAATTTCTCCAGTCACATCTTTCAGAGTGGAAACATCTCTAAACAGCCCGTGCCCAGTAATACTCACGTCTCCTCTTTGTTTTGTGCAGGACACTGTCCCTTTCCTTTAGCCAGACAGAACCTCCGATGTGGTGGGACTGCAGCAGTTTGCTGAGGGAGCCTTGCTCACCGTCCTGGGGTTCAAAGAGCAGCTGAGCAAAGCGCTGCTCACAGTACCTGTCAGCTTGCCACCAGTCCAGAGCAGTGGCCACGTATTCATACGTGTGTCTTGGGGTCTCAATTGTGACAGGAGCAAAGCCTGGAGAAAGACACACATAACATGGGGAGACACAAAGCCTCTCCTCTTAAATACAGTGCCTCGTGCGTCTTGGAGGAGCTCATCTCCCCACGCAGCCCTTGGGCTGGTGGTGGGCACAGAGTGACAGACAAGCTCAGGGTACATTGGCCCTGAACTGAGGGATGCCTGAGACTGCTCTCTGGCCCAGGGCTGGAGCTGGGACACTCCTGTGGGACACACAGACCATGCCAGGCTCAGCACAAAGGAAAAGCTCACCCTGCTATGCCTAGGGACGGCCCTGAGAAAAACTTGTTCGAGGCACTTATGTAAAACCAACTTCTCTTGCTTTGTCCCCACTTCCCAGCTCCTCCCAGCTTCTGCACTTGCAGATGCAATTTGCAGGCACAAAATAATCTGTTTGGTTTGGAGTTGCAGTGGGGCACAGAGCAGCAGCTGAGCAAACAGCCTGGCAAATACCAGCTCTGCAAACAGCATTTTAGGGCACAAAACGGGATAACAGAAAAAGTTTCTTTGCCTTTGTTCGCACCACAAGGCAAACCTTTTGTTTCTCTGTGCTGGATATTGCTTGTAAAACGCATAGAAAGTGCTGATAAAAACACTAACCTTTAGTAGTCTGGTTCTGGGCAAGGGCTGCAAAGGCAAGGAGACTCCTAGACAGACCAACCTGGTGGAGAGGATGTGTTGAAACATTCAGAGAAACATTAATATTATCTCAAATACCCAGAATAAAAAAAACAACCAGTAATACTCACCAGAAAGCTGAAGAACCAAGAATCAGGGCTCAAGTCTCTCCTAAACATGCTGACCAGCTGGGAAGCTTTCACTCTTTGCTAGGATAAATAAAATATAACTGGGGATGGATACATCACAGAGACAGAAGCATTCTGCAGAAAGCCAGTTCCCTGACAACGCTGCTTTCCTCAGAAAGTCTCGAAACAAAAAGGAGAAAATTACTCCCTCTGAAATACCTGTCCTGAATAGTATCTCATCCAAAGAATTCCCAGATCTTCTTGAAGAACTTAAGGTCTCGGTTTAACATTTGTTTGCAGGATACAGAATAATTAAGCATAAGACATAGAGATGTGCAATATTAACGAACAGGCAAGACCGCCGAGCTCTTCATCTGCATTAATTAAATAAAAAAGCCACCATAAATGGCATCGTTAAGCAGTTTTGCATCACTGGCAGCTTTTCTCGTTGCCTTTAAAACCTGCAGGAACAGGGCACCAGAACAGCCCCGCAGAGCAGTAAATACAGCCTCCACGAGCCCAAACACAGAGCCCAGCGCCACGGAGCCATCCTGGGGAGCTGCCAGCGGCAGGGCTTGGCAGTGAACCCCCATCTCCCCACCTCTGCCCCAGCGGGAGGAAACCCTGAGTGCACGGCAGTAAAAAACCTAGTAAAATCACAGATGAGGGTACGCAAAGACACAAGATGGAAACTGGCAACGCCAATGCAAACAAGCCCTGAAGCTCTGGGCACTGGCATCACCGGCTGTGAGTGATCTCTGCTCTCAGAGGGCGCTCCCGTGGGCGCTGTAAAAGCTCATTTAAGCACTTTGCTGCTAAGGGACTTGGGAGATCCGCTCTGCAGCCCGGGCTCTGTGTCCACGGTCTTCCAAAGTTCAGCAGTGACTTTGGGAACACCGAACACAGCTCTTGGCCCTCCAGGCAAAACTATAAATCTGATGGATGAGAAGGAGCCACGGCACCGCCAATCTCCCGCTCCTCAGCCTGCACCTGCGGCCTCAGGAGTCCGCCTCTCCAAGAGGAGACGGCGCAGACGAAACCTGGAACGCGGTTTGGGGCAGAAAAACCAGGGCAGGGGGCAGCGCCCGGTGACCCGGCTGGGAGAACCCGGTGGCTCAGGGCACCCCGGCTCTGGGGAGCCCGGGCAGGGCCGAGCTCCGGCACGGCCACGGCGGGACAAGCGCGACAGCCCGGCGGAGCGCAGCGGCGGTGCCCGGGGCGGCGGAGAGCGGGAACCGCGGCCGGTCCCAGGGCTCCGCATCCCGCTCCGCACTCTGCTCTGCGGGACCAGGGCTCCGCACCCCGCTCCGCGGGACCACAGCTCCGCACCCCGCTCCGCACTCTGCTCTGCGGGACCAGGGCTCCTCACCCCGCTCGGCGGGACCAGGGCTTCGCACCCCGCTCCGCACCCCGCTCTGCGGGACCAGGGCTCCGCACCCCGCTCCGCACTCTGCTCTGCGGGACCAGGGCTCCGCACCCCGCTCTGCGAGACCAGGGCTCCGCACTTTGCTCTGCGGGACCAGGGCTCCGCACCCCGCTCCGCACTCTGCTCTGCGGGACCAGGGCTCCGCACCCCGCTCTGCGAGACCAGGGCTCCGCACTTTGCTCTGCGGGACCAGGGCTCCGCACCCCGCTCCGCACTCTGCTCTGCGGGACCAGGGCTCCTCACCCCGCTCGGCGGGACCAGGGCTTCGCACCCCGCTCCGCACCCCGCTCTGCGGGACCAGGGCTCCGCACCCCGCTCCGCACCTCGCTCCTCGCCCCGCTCCGCGCCCGGCGCATCCCCCGCACGCCGCCGCCGCCCCTCGCAGCCCCGCCGGGCTCCGCGGCAGCCCCGGGACCGGCGCACATCGAACGCGCCGCCGTTCCCCGCACCGGACCCGGCGCTGCTGGGCACCCGCACCCCGCTGCCCACGTCCTCACCCCACATCGCTCCCCGGGACGCCCCTCCAGCCCGCCCCACCGCCCCGACAGCAAAGCACTCACAACCCTCCCCGCTCCGCTGTGCCAGCGGCACCGGGATCTTCGTCCCTGGCAGTCACTGCTCCGTAGAAGTGTCCAGTAAACCTTCCCAGAAAACCTGGCACATGATCATGGCAAAGAAATCTGGCGGTGGGGGAGCGAGCAGGGATCCTCACGGTAGCAAGAGCCCAAAAGAGCCGAGGAGTGCAGGTGAAGAGGGACAGGTCTGGAGATGTCCAGTGGGCTCCTGGTGCAATGTCCTCACCGAGCAGCTTCAGCCTTCCAGTGTTTCCTCACACCGGGGCCTGCAGCTGCCCCGGGGAGAACGCCAAGGCTGGAGGGTCCAGGTCACCCCCATGGCTGTGGCACTCCCCACCTCACCAGCCGGAGCTGCTCCTTCGGGTGATGCCCACTCGCTTTTGCTACAGCAACAGGCACACAGTTCCCACTCTTCCCGTCCCAGTAAATGCTTGAATCACACCATGGATTCACCAGCAACTGGCTTTTGTTCTTCAGGGTCTTCGCCTGGGAATGAAGGCAGTTTTCTCATCCCAACGCCTCTGCTCTCGGCAATAAATCTCCCGCAGAAGAATGGACCTCGGAGGCAGCAGCTCTGGGCTGCTTAGTCACCGCTGCCAGTTGGGAAATGGCCTGGCACTCCTGGGCAGCATGGCACACAGTGCCAAAGGCCTGCCAGCAGCATGGCAGCACTGCAGAAGGCTCTGCTGCTCACCGTGCTTTGGCCAAGACTGGATCCTGCTCCCCTCGGTAAAGGAGGGAGCAAAGGGCAGGAGGCAGAGCCCAACTTTACGCCAAAGATCTTCAGAGGGAAACTGAAAAATTATTTCAAATTTAGGGCTGGATCAGGTTTAATGGGAGTTAAGAGTTTCCCAGCAGACAGCAAAACTGTGGTCTTTGTGCCTGTGTCTTAGGGAGAATGAATCACCTTTTGTAAGAGCACAAAATACAGTTTTCTGGTAGCATTAGAAAAGGGATCAAGCCCTCAGCCTCACTCTTCTCTGTATATATAAATAAACCTTTCCCTGTGCACATGCAGAGAGGTGAAGGGAAGTTCCCTGTGATCACTGAATGCCACCCAAGTGTCCAACCTCACCTACGCCAGTTGTCTGGATTTAAACATGAACTAATTTCCATAAGCATACAGTGGACTTTCAAACAAGACTTGATGCTTTGGCTGGCATCAAGGATGGCTCTAGAGACGCTGGCAAGAAAGCATCGCTGGCATTTCAAAGGAAAAGTCGCAGCCAGCAAGTGGAAACCAATGGTTGGCATCTCATTGTGCTTTCACCTAAAATCACAGTGAAAAGGCCCCAAAGAGCACAGCCCAGGCTCCTTTGGACCTCCCGGCTCCCCAGACAATTTCCATGCACACATGGGCACTGCCAACTGTTTGCTCCTTGCCACGGAGCAGATTCATTGCCACCAGTGCAGGCAGTTCCTCGTTGTACCAGCACTAATTCCCACAAAGCCAGTCAGCTGTCTCCTCAGGGCGACTGCAGCTCCTGGAATCACCTCCATTCGTACATCTTAACATAAACTGGAAATGACAGAGTTCCTAGAGTTAAGAGGTGTCTATCCAGCACATGAAGACCTTGGCAGGCAGACATACGACCTTGGGATGGTTAGATGGCAAAATCCCAAAGCACTTTTAATGGTGGTAAATCTCTCTAACAAGCAGATGAGCAGAGGGCAAGTTGTGTTGTGCCATTTGGGTGATGCTGTCACTCTGGGTTAGCTTGGTTTGGAACAGGTTTCAGTTCTGTTTACACTCAATCAATTTAAAAAATCAGCTCAGGTGCATTTTTAAGGAACGTTTCCTTAGCAGTGAGTAAACCCTGAGCTGCTACCCTCAAGGCACATCTTTCACACAACCCTTGGAAGAGCTTCCCAGCACATGGGCGAGCAACATGTTAATCTTTATAAATCAAATATTTGCCAAATGGAGTAGAAGCCATGTGTCTGAGCAAGATGCAGTGAGAAATGGAACAAAGCACGGAGCGTGTCAGAGATCACTCAGTCATGTGCAAGCCTGTCCCTTGCAGAGTTATCCTTCAAAACAGCATTTCCCTAGCCCAGTTGTACATGTTATTCTCCTCCAGTCTCTCTTTGTCCTGATGTTTACTGCTCAGGACTGACACTCTCTCTAACCCAACTTCTCCTCACTGAGTTTACTGTCACCCAGACTTTCATTAGAATCAGTTTTGACCCGAGGCAGCGTTTGCCAAGGGCTGACTGAGGAGGCACCCGTAGAAGAGATGCAGACTTACCTCCCTCCCCAGTACTGGGGCCGTGAAAGCATGTCACACAACTGCCATATCGCGATTATTTTACCCTTTCACACGTCTGAATGTTTCACAAGCTGCTGCTGGCTTGTGCTGCTGCGGGTTCTCCATGCCAGCTCTCCCAAAAGAAGATTCATCAGCCTCCAGGAAGCAATTAACCCTGCATTGCAGTGCTCTGGTCACGGCACGGCTTCCCCTGTTCCTGCTCCCAGCACAGGACATCCCATCCCCGCCACTCCGAGCCAGCTCTTCACACACGTTACCCCACTCTCAGGGACCAGAAGCAGCAGTGCCTGGAAAAAATCTACACAACTCTCCCAGCCCCTCTGGACAAAGGCACAGTGTCACCACCTGACCTCCACGCTCACCTTACCTAGAAAACTGGTCTGTACCTGCACAGCAACCACTGACCAGCCGTGCAGGAGTCGTCAGGAGCACAACTGGGACTTGGGATGGCAGCTGCCATTTCCCATTCACAGCTCAGCAGGGCAGGGACAGAGAGGACACGTGCTCAAGCTATTTTTTCAGGTGTCCAAGCAAGTTCCTCACCCTGCACACTGAAGGTCTCTGCACTGATGTGATTTTATGGCCAGACACCCGCATGTTTGGCAATGCCATTAGTTGTCTAGTTCTCTTAGATTCCTCTCCTCTTCTCCTTTCATGTCTGTCACATCAGGGTTGACCAAACTTCCTGATGCTACAGGCTTCCCATCACAAGCCTGGCAGGTGATGGACGTGTCCCCCAGGAAGCTGAGGGCACAAGGTCACAGGCAGAGCAATACCTCCCCAAGGGGACAGAGTGACCCACGGAGGTCCCAAGAGCCCACCTGTACCAACCACCTCCTGGCACAGGAAATGTGCAGCTCTCCCTGCAGCTCCCCGTGCCCCTGTCAGCAGCAGGTGACCTGCCCTCAGCACAGCAATCACACCTCAGCCGCTGGTGAACAGGGACGTGCAGGGCTCTGCTGTGGGAGCCGTGGGCCTGCTCTGAGCCCTGCTCAAAGCACAGCACGGGCATAGTCACTGGACACCTCCACCCACTGCTTTATGGCATGTGACAATCCTAAGTTACATCCCTGGGGAGATGGAGCTGATAGCAAGGAAAAGATTTTTCCTAATTTTCCTCTGGCTTTGCTGATTCCTGGGTCTTGGAAGAACACCTGCACCAGGAGAAAAGAGATGTTTGAGACATCCTGACCAAATGAGTTCCTTTCTAACAGCTGCTCCCTTCCAGGCTCAGGACTGGCCACAGGCAGTCACTGACACGACTTGTTGTCAGTGCATTGCTGCTGTGTTGCTTTCAGGGCCTTTGTAGGGCTGGTAATTTGGGAGACCTTTAAACATCCAGAGTGCAAGGGATGGAGTCCTCAGGCGTGGAACTTGCATTGGTTAGGTGAAAAGTCTTGTCTGTGGAGGCTGCTGCTTTTTGGTCCTGGCTGAGCAATGCAAAACTCCCAGAGCTCTGCAGCTCTTGAGTGCAGAACCCCCCTTGGTTTATTTTCCTTGATACACTGACAACTTCAAGACAGCTCAGCTGAGAAGAAAGTTTCCTCTACAACCCCAGACTTACATTTCTAATGCAAATGATCCTGTTCCGGTGCTATTTTGCATTCTAACTTCTTTGTAGAGTTAGATTTAACCAGGGCTGTATTTTTTTTTTTTTGGTTTTGCTTCTCAAATGCCCCCAAGTCTCAGTGAGGTTTGTTTCAGCAATCTCTCGTGGACATGCCAGCCTTAATCTCACTCTTCCAGGCCCTTCTCATTGTCTGGGATGAAAGCCCAACACAGAGCCTCCCCGCTAATTGCCAGCTTTCTGTTTCCCAGTGACAGGTGTATTGTCTGGAGGAACAGACCCAATTGTGTCCCTGCGCAGTGGGACATCAGCTGCTGATATTACAGAGCCTTTCAGGGAGCTTGGGCACGGCTGGTTATTTAGTGCCATCATTTATAACAAATCTGTATAGCCCAGAAACTTAATAGAAAAAAACAGGAGCTGCCTGTATTACTCATCTTTTTGGTAGTTTTTTTGTCTCGAGCTACTAACTCCTCCCAAATCTCCCATACTCCTACAGCAAGGGAGGGCATTTGGTTCTGATCCTCTTTGAAACATTAAATCTTTCTGATACCTTTTTTTCCATAGTTTTCTAATAAAGGGGTTTAACCAGACATCCACTGTGCATCTACTTGAACCTGGAATCACAGCTAGGAAAAGCTCTGCAAACTGCCATTTCTGTGAGATATCAATATGCACAGGCTGAGGTCACAACCATCGTGGGGAGAGGGTTCATATCCTCTGGAGGACCTGAGGAACACCCTCAGGCAGGGACCTGAATTTGGGGGACAGCGACTGTGCCCGCTTTAACAAGTAAAAAGAGGAGCTCTGGTGCTCAGAGTGAGGAAAGGCAGCAGCAAGAGAGCTCCTGAGAGATGAGAGGAAAGCGTACAAGAACAAAATTAGACCCAGATTGCATCTGTCTTTCCCATTTTTCACATTAAAGGATAAAGCTTTCCATACGTGGCTGTTGCACAACAGCAGAGCTCCAGCCACCGCGACAGCACCAGCGGCCAGAAATGCAACAGACCATTAAGCAGATGGCCCAAGTCTTCTCTGCAGGAGCCTGGCAGTAGAGAAACCATCTCTTTACTGGGTTTAATCACGTCAGTCACAAGACAGGAGGGCCTACAAACAACTGGCATAAGCAGTTCCACATCAGTTTACAGGAACACAGATGTCAAGAAAGAGGAAACACATTGTGTCCAGCTGAGCCCTGGGTGTCTCCACAGTTCTGGAGTTCAGTCAACTCAAGTGTATGTTCCCAACCTGGACTGGGAATCCCCCCACCCCCTCACAGCCCTTTCACTGACATCCTGTCCCACGGAGGGAGGCAGTCTGTTCTCACATCTACACCTCTGCCAGAAGCCATTCCCAGTCCGAAAATGGCTCTTTCAGAAGCTCTTTGGAACTTCCCTCACATCTCACTACGTCATCCTCTTGCCTGCACCACTCGTCTGCTCCAGCTTTAACCTCTTCTTTCCATTTTCAGAGTAATGAAGGCGCTCTCTTGGACTCAAGTCAACACTCTATTTCCTCTAATGAATTTAAATACGTCAAATAAGTCTGGTTTTGGAAGTTTCAGTTACGGTGAAGAAGATCCCACCAAGCTCACCTTCTGTCCTGACCTGGGCAAACACTTACTCGATCAGCTTTGGTTTAGCCACAGGTTGGTAAAGTTTGAGTCTATCTAGTTCTGATCTTGTCAGAATTGTATTTAAATTCTTCTGACAGATTCTTGGCTTGCAGCTCGTTAACAGATCGTTGTTGAGGCGAGATGTTTGAAATTAGAGTGGTTTGGAACAGGAGAGACACATGGTGCATTTATTCTCCAGTTCAGCGATTATCTCCCTGCCTGGCTCCACTCCTAACACAAGTTCACCTTGGGACATTACAGGAGTTGCTGGCTACTTCGGGAGTTAGGAATACACACCGACCAGGAAAATGATGGAATGTGCACCAGACACAGCCGTGATGAGGGGTCAGGAGCACCATCCGTGCTTTCAGCTCCTGGCTAGTTTGCATTGCCTCTGAGCAGCTCTAATGAAAACCTGTCCTGTGCAGGACCGGGTGAGTGGTGCAGAAGCCAGCCTCACCTGGCACGACTTGACTTTTTCTATCTCCTTTATTCCAGAGAGCAAAAAACTGCCGGGTGATTTTCTCTGGTTACCCTGAAACAGCACGTTTTCCTCCCATACTGCAGGAGCAGGTGCAAGCTTCGTAGAGGAAAACCATCCTGAAGACTTTGTTAAACACTCCAAGTCACCCAATGTGTCTTCAAAAGGTCCAAGAATTTAAGATGTCATTTGTCATTCACACTTTCAGAAAGCACTGAACACAAAACTGGGAAACCAGGCAGGTGTCAGTGCAGACACCAAAATACCTGGGAGTTTATACACTACACACACAGAGTAAAGACAGACCTCAGCTCCAATGCCCACCTGCTGAGATAACACTAAACATTCCTCCAATCCCAAGTAAGTTTTAAAAAATGTGTCTGGAGTGCTATTTAACTTCCCTGTCAGATGTCTTGTAGGATGACAAACCTGGATTGCAGCTTTGTTAAGGCTAGAAACAGATTTCAGGACTGCTTTGAAAAAAAAAAAAATAAGGAGAAAAGTTTGAGATTTTCAGCCTTGAGTGCAGTCCATCGTAGCAAGCTGAGGTGAGCTCTGAGGTGTGCAGCCCTAGGTGTTCCCAGATGTATGACACGCACTTCTTTACAGATGGGACCAGAACCTTAAAAATTAATTGAAAGTGGCACTGTCTTCCCCAGTGTTTATTCTTCTGCACACTTTTGGACTTCCCAAGCTCTTGAGAACAGTGCCATCCTCCAACCCTGTGCAGTGGGTGCCTGGGGACAGAGGGGGTACCCAGGGACACAGGAGTGCCCAGGGACAGAGGGGTGCCCGGGGACAGAGGGGATGCCCGGGGACAGAGGGGATGCCCGGGGACAGAGGGGTGCCCAGGGATGCAGGGGGTGCCTGGGGACAGAGGGGGTACCCAGGGACACAGGAGTGCCCAGGGACAGAGGGGTGCCCAGGGATGCAGGGGGTGCCTGGGGACA
>VXBN01002004.1:188384-245847 GCA_013397395.1 Sinosuthora webbiana
TGTGGGGGCCGTGGGGGACCATGGGGGCTGTGAGGGGCCCTGGTGGCTGTGGGGCCCGTGGGGTGCTCTGAGGGCCCGTGGGGGGCTCTGAGGGCCCGTGGGGGGCTCTGAGGGCCGGGGCACTGGCCCAAACGGAGCCACTTCCCTGTGCCACCACTGGCGCTCTGCACTCCACGCATGCTGGCTTTCCTGCCTGGGTTTTAAAAGCTTTAAAATGCGGCCTGTCAGGAAATCCTGGCAGCTCCTCTTTCCCTCCACAAAAATAGCATGGTAGCAGAGTAAGTTCAAAGGAGTGGGAAGTAGAATATCAGAGGATTAAGTTCTGTGTAGCTTGAACTTCGGTTTGCTGTGGGCAGTACCAGGTGTGTGGCTGGTGCCCAGACGTTCCTTTGGCCACACTGTCAGACAAAGCCCTTCTCAGCATCAGGGCCCTTCACCTTCCCACCCCTGGGCACAGACACTTCCTCCAGTGACCAGGATATGTTTTAATGCATATACATGAAAGATAGAATTGATACAGCAGAAAAACTGTGAAAAGTCAAGTTGAAGATAGCAGTTGGAATTGCATTTCAGTCTTATTTAGACTAATCTATTGTTTGTTGGGGTTTTTCTTCTCAAATGTTCTAAAAGCGGTTTATTAAATCGGGGTAGGTATGTTTGGCCAGTTAACATCTGGAAATTCAGTATTAAATAGGAAAGGTGGTTGAGAAGTTGAGTTTCATTTTGGTGTGCTGGTCTGTCTTCATGGACAGAGTGGTGTCCTGCCTTGCAAGAGAGATTTTAGAGGTACACAGTGCTTACTCAGGAGTGAGGACATCAAATTAAACTGTTTATGCTGACAAAGGACAAAATTGGATTTCAGCAAACGATGCAAGATTGTCTGATTGCTTGGCTTGTCTAGGAAAGCTTCTGGCCAAGGCTTATAATGAAATGCATGCATAAAATTAAAGCACTTGAAGTGTGTAGTTGAGCTTTTGGAAGCAAGGCGGAGCGTTCAGGAGTCTCTGGTGGCTGGAGCTGCTCCCCTGGTGCCAGTGGTGCTTCATATTCATAAATCAGCTCTTCATGCAGTGGCAGTGTCGTGCTGCAGAGCAAGAACTCCCACTGCTGGGAGGCAGCCCCCAGCCAGGAGCCACACTGAAAAATGATCCCAGTCCAAGATCACGGAATTCTTACCTGGGATGAGCAGCAAATTGAATAGCAATGAGCGCTTGTGAATAAATGCCCTGTCAGGGAGCCCTGGCAGTGATGGATGAGGAAGTGCTAAATGTTGCTCTGCACATCCTCTGGTGTGGCAGCAAACAGGTCCTTGGGTGAGGAGCTGGACAGCCCTTGGCATTGAGGACTTGCCTTCAGTGAAGGTTCTGCCATACAGATCCAGTGCATCTGCTTTAGAAAAGCTCCCACCGTTGTAATTCACAGTGGAGGTTACTGAGAGCTGCACTTTTTTGCTACGTATCAATGATTATCTTTTACTTTAAATCAATACCGAAATGGTACAACTGCTCAAGTGAAGACCAGATGGTATTTTTAAAGTCATTTTATTATAGTTGCATGCAGAAAATTCAATAACTTGGTTGGGAAAATTCAGGAAATGACCAGTGTCACTTAGAGAAGAGAACGGTAAATTCTCTCGCCGTTTCATAACTTACCTGGTTCACACTGATCAGGAGACTGAGCAGCATTTGCCTCCGAGTAGTTCAGCTTCTGTAGTTCTGTAGAATTTGTTTGCAGTCAATATTTTTACGTGTGTAGATATTAGATTAATGCTTCCTGAATATTTGGTTCTAAAGCGTCGCTTACTGAAAATATATGCAAAGTAAATCCTTTGGAATTGAGATGGCATTTTTTACTTGATGCTAAGTGTAAGCATTCATAGCAATTAGTGGGGTTTAAAGATCTGAAAGGGGTTTTTCCTGATTGCTCTATAATACAAATAAATTATGGCTTTGCCAATTATCCTTTGTTTTAATTACTCTTATTGTTCACATAGAGAAGAGACATCAACTTTAAACATGTGGGAAAAAAATTCCTATTTTTGCAGAGCTTAGTCTGAAATGTTACCTAAAATAAATACCTGGTTTGGTGTTACTTTGAGCTGAGGTAAAGACACTGTTTAATGACACATTATCCCACGGCTTTCCTGGAGGTTTTAATGGATTTGAGGTTGAACTGCTGCTGAAATCTGAACTGGGAGTGACTTGAGTCAGTTATGGCGTGTACGAGGTGGGGAATCCATCCCGAGGTAATGGATGGTGTTTTGCCATGCTTGGACTTTATCCTTCCCCAGACTTTATGTTTGGGAATTGTGAAGCTTGTTTCTGCATAAAGGCAAAGCATGCTTGTTAAAAATGAGTTATTGGTGGGCACCGAGTGCACAGACAAGAGAGCAGCTGTTTCCCCACACACAAACAAGTTCTCCATAGACCCTTAACGTCCGAGTTCTCTGTGGTTTTATAGGGGCTGCAATAAGAAAACCGTACTTGCAGTGTTTACTTACGTTCCCGGTTTTATTGCCCGCTCTCCTGTGACAATGCAGCTTTCACGAGGCAGTTGGAGTGGCTGGAACATTGTGGGGTTGTTTGGATGGCGGGTGGAATTTGACAAGGAGAGGGAGGTGGCTGCGGTGGGACGGTGAAGTTCTCACCACGGGAGTGACTGTCCAGGCCAGTCCCAGCAGTGCAGGGGGGCTTTGCTCAGCTCTGTGCTCCGGGGAATGTCTGCATGCCAGGAGGCTTGGCCACAGCAGCTCCTGTTGTCAAACACGCCTTGTTTTGATGGAGACACTCACACGTGTGCACTGACTGGCGTTCCTCAAAACACGGGGCTTACATCTGGTGCTGGGAACGGTGAAGGTTTTTCATCCTGCCATTTAAGATCAGGAAAATCTGTTCTCTTAGAGAATGCTTAGCTCTGCTGGGAGGCTTTTGCTAAGACAAATTTTAAATGCAGGCTTGTTTGGGATTTATAAGCGCTAGAGAAAAAAATGAAGCGAGTCTATTCAGCTTTCCCAGCTTCCTGTTTTGCTAGAACCTCCTTAGGATCTTGGTTTTCAGATGTAAATGTCTGCATGTAGGTTTAGTTAAGACTTTAAACAACTCTTTGAAAATTTGCATTATAGGACTGTGTGGATTTATTTATTTAAGGCTGATAGTAGATTTGGCATTTATTTGTGTCTTGGTAACATAGTGAGATAAATAATTAAGTGTAATTCTTTATGTATAAAGGATTTCATGTACTGTAACATAAGATTCCCCCTGCATTTTCCTTTTTCTTTTTTCTTCTTTAAGTTACTCATTTCCTGCCCAGAGGTTCTTTTGGGAACTTCTTTTTAAAAGGAGCTGGAGGAATTCAGCCTGAGCCATGTATGCAATTGTGTTATCGATAATTTTTTGTCAGTAGAAGTTTTAAGAAATGAAGATCACTTTTTCCCAACGAAATAGCTAATGTAGTAATTTTGGTCAGATACTACATTTTATACTTTCTTGCACATTTTCTAGTCTTTGTCCTCTGATTTTGTCGACCTTTTCCCAAGAATAGTGTTGTTTTCCAGCTTTGAGCCTTCCCACTCAGCTCATGGTAGGCCTTCATTTGGGTATAGCAAGAACGTGGGCTTGGTTTGAGACCATAGCCCACCTTTTTTTCCCTCTCATTAGAAATATTCCTATCTCATTCCAGAAGAATCATTATTTTATTGTCCAGGTTCCTTTATTTGTTTGGGTGTGTGCTTTATTTTGACCTTGTTTTAAAGGGTCAGTAAAATTCCTTTAATTTGTGGTTTGTTCTGTGATATCAGCTGTTTGCATCAGCAGTTCAGTTGTGCTCTTAGTTGCTTAAAAATCTTCTTTAGTCTCCAGTTTCATCATTTAAAAAATGGAGTTGTGTATTGCTCCGAGGTGTAAATGAATAGTCATTGCCTGTAATACAAGTACACACTTAGAGTGTCCTACTGCTTTTAGCTGTGATGTATTTGGTACTGTAAAGGTAATGATCCTCAACCACAGCAATATTCTGTAACAGGAATATCTGTCATATTCATCGGGATTACCGTGTTCATTGATTTGTGTCTGTAAATCTGCTGTTTCAACCCTTTAAATTTGATCTATAATTGGACCTCCTTAAATGGTTCAGCTAAGGTAGTCTGTATTTTCTCAACAGTGTCACTGTCAGCTTCTCCTTTTTCATTATACATTCAGCAGACTTGATAAAATCAGCAGGACACCTCATTTGAAACTGTTTAATCGCTGCCTTTTGCTTTCACTAAACCATTGAGGTGGTCAAGCGATATACACAAATCATTTTAAATAGGAAATATGGCTTTCTCTGTGACCCAGCTAAACAGATAGCACTATGCAAAACAAGTTAAAAAGTAATAAATGCCAAAAAATCTTCTAATTGGAGTAAAAAATTGCAGGTAACTTTATTCACTCCCCAAAAGTAGTGCTCTCTGAAATATGGGTAGGGCCACCGACAGACAAGAAAATCTTCCTGAAGGCTCACTCTTTCTGAACAAAGCAAGTTTACAGTTTCAAATAGTACCCTTCTGCTTTTTGTGTTCATTCCTGAAAAGCACATTTATAACCCTGCAGTCACAGTGCTTTGGGCAGAGATGGCTCCTGGTCCATCACTGCTCTTGTGCTTCATCCTTTGTGGAGAGGAACGTTCGTGGTTTGTCTCTGGCACTTTGTTCAGCTGTTATTGTTCATTATTGTAAAAATAATGGCACAAAGCAGGGGCACAATTAACTGTTTAACTACAGGGGAAATCTGCTGGTGGCAGCAGCTCCCTGCCCTGTTCCCACTGCTGGGCTGCTCATCCCCAGGGCTGGAGCCAGGAGATTCCAGGAGATTCCCTCTAAGAGGGGCAGGCATGGGAGTGGGGTGGGAGGGATGGAGGAGTATGGAGTGCAAACTGTGCCATTCCCTTAACTCTGTTTCTAGCCTTGTTTTTGTATCTCATGGTGAAAATGTAAGAAGGAAAGGCTGTCAGGGTGGGCCTGTCCCAAGTCTGTGCACACAAGCTGAACCCCAGGATTAAATTCTGACCTAGTGCAGACACTCTGCAGTGCAGAGGAAGCTGAGGTGGGCCTCAGTTTGGTTTGTGCTGTTGAGATGTTCTATATTTTTCTCTAAAAAACTTGCCATACCTAATTCCACTGACTAAAGGGGTGTCCTGGTGTTGTCACTGCAGGTTCTGGGTCGCTCGCAGCCATGGCAGTGTTTGAAGATAAATACAAACCCGACATGGAGGTGAGTCTTGGGTTTTTAAACCTCAGTTTCTTCCCTCAGCAATCCTCATGATCATAAGAATTTAGGAGGTTTGAAACTCTAAAAAAGGTAAATCTGCTCTAGTTTTGCTGCACTTAAAATGTACTAATGTCTGCTTACTGCAAAGCTGTAAAAATTGATGGGTAAGATAAATAAATTTGCAAGAAGGTGTATTTATGTATGGGGAAAATGTGTGATTTGAATGTAGGGGAAGGCTTTAAAAACATACAGCTTACTGGTTATAGTTGACTTCAGGAATTCACCAGCCCTTGCACAGTCAATATTGTTGTTTCTCTGTCAGTCTGTCCTTCTCTCTCAGAGTTGAAAAGAGAATGCAACAAAAAGTGTTCAGGTAGTACATAAAACAATTCTCATTGGTTGGGTATGTTCAGAACTAGTCTTTGCACTTTTAATATCTACTTAAAAGCTCATTATCAGAAGACTCATAAGGTTGTGTTTTTTAGCTGATGATACTGATAAAAACTGGAAAATACTTGATTGTTGTTGAAAAGACTCATTCAGGGAAGCTAAAAGCTGGAGTGTCATGATGAGATCAGAGTAAGCTGTTCAGTTACAAATGAATGCACTGCATTATTTTTGTGTTTTCTATAGTATTTCTTGCATTTGGTTATACCATGCTGCTAATCTAAACCCTGAGAATCCAGATGAAATTAACTACAAAACAATTACAGGGTTTTCTGTAGCTGTATTTCATGAAATGCCTCAGGAATGTCAAGTCCTCTTAAACCACATTAATCTCTTCAGACTTTCTGTGAATGCTCCTTCTCATTCCAATTGATTAATAATTCTACAGTAAAGAAAAAAATGAGAATTGAACACAAGATTGAAAATTGAAACCAATAATAATGATTTGTAACACTTAACAGTTGCAATCCATTTCAGCCTAAAAGGCAGATAAAACAAAGCTTGGAGCTCTTCAGTATCGCTGGATGATGTAGAAAAGGAAAAAGTTAGTTTACTATCAGCAGAGGTCTTCAGATGCTGCTCACTTTTGTAATGCAGCTGCTGTGGGTCATTTCCTCCCCCTCAGTGCCCTGTGGTTTTAGGTGATGGTCCTGTGGATCCCCAGTTCCTCTCCATAAAGCTGATAAATGAAGTTTAAAATGTGAGATGATCTGTTGTACCTTGGTACATCTCCTGACAAACCACAGTGTGCAATTCCAGCAGATTTTTAAGAAGCCAGTCAACCCCTCCACCTTGTTTGGAGAAGTTTGCCATCAGTTAATTGCTTCAGCATTAGCAATGAGCAGTTTTCCAATTGTCCCTGGCCCCTCCCTGTCAATACCTAAGCAGGAGTTGTAGGTGTGCAAAGTCAGGGCCACGCAGTGGGATCAGGATTCCTGTGATTTGGGCACATCTGAAGGCACTGGACTTCTGGCCTTTGGTATATTTACAGTTGTTATCAGAAATCTTGGAATATGTTTAACAGGCTCCCAAGTGTCTCTGGGAAGGATCCTCACACCAGATGGCTGATAGAGCCACTTGAGAGAGAGAGGAGGACTCTGTTTTTCCCTCTCCCCTCGTGCTGCTGTAAGAATGAGAGTCTCCTTTTCCAGCCTCCTGTGTGACTGTGCACTTGGCGTGTGTGCCATTCCACTGAAAACACGGACTGCAAATCCCTGGGAGCAGCAGCATCAGCACAATAGTCCTCTTCCCAAGATACAAATGGCAAAGAGCTGGGCTGGGGAACTAAAATTTTCATTTCTTCTCAGCTAGCTTTCAGGCTTGGATTTTAAGTCATTTCTTGTGAAAGAGCAACCGAAAAAGGCACCAAAAACTGGTAAATCTCTAAATTTTCCTATTTAGAAAGGTCATCCTCATTAAACTGTCTTCACACACAACCATAAGTGGCAGCAGATAGTCACTTATAACAAGCATGTAGAAATGCAGCCTACCAATTTGTTGGAATAGATATTTAGATCTTTGAGACTTGCATGCACCTTAACCCTTCCTTTGGTTTTCCTGAATAATCTGTTATCTAATAACAGTTCAGGAATTGTATTAACCAAACCAGCAAAGTTTCATGTGATAAAGCTCAAGTGTACTCTTAAACACTTCCTCATATTCTGTTATGGCCTGAGTTTGCACTTAGGTTCTAAGCCAGATGTGGGGTGTTTTTTCCAGTAAATTAGTAAAATAACAAATATTTCTATTGAAATGAATCCAAATTAAATCTGAAGTATGCTATGTATATTTTACATAAAACTTGCTATGAAATGGCAATGAAGATAAAATTGCTGGAGATTAATTTAATAAAATAGGTAGAAAATGATTATTTTTCTGTCAAGATCAATGCTCCTTTCTTTTGCACTAATTGTCAGAATAGCTTGCTAGGGCTACTGGAGGGTAGTGGTGTGCTTCAAGACCATCACATCACAGAGAAATGATTCAAAGGCAAACTGTCCTGCACCCTCTGGTATCAACTTGCAAATTAGCATCTGGAATGTAATTAAACAAGCTTAATGAAAGTAGCAGCTGAATACTACTGGAAAAGACAATCAGCTTTTTTGCCTCTGATATATATTCTGTACTATTGAAGCTGATCACCAAACGCATCGTGTGAGCACAGTTAAAAAAAAATTAGCATTTATTTGAAGAATAGGAACTGTTTTTCATTCTGTTATGCTTTTGGCATGCACTAGTGTCCCAGGAGAGCCATGCCACAGCAGATAGTGCACAATATTTATAAATCCATGACAGGCAATAATAGCAACTTGAAAAATTCTTTTGCTAGAATTTCAAGTTGAGAGCTGCCAAAAGCTGAGAGGATCAAATCTGCAGTGGCAGCTGCTGTGCCCTACAGTTAGAATCGTAGACTTTGAAGATGCTCAACTAAAAAAAAAAAAAAAATAATAAAATAAAAAAAGACTGCAGGCTTAGCCAATTTTTGCAGGTTTCTAGAGCCCTGGCTCTCTGCCTTTTGAAGATGAGTTGCTGAAGCTTCTCCCAGTGCCTGAGGCATGCTAACACCAGCAGGATGTGTTTTTTTCCATAGACTTAGTGTGTCTTCAGATTTAAGTAGCACATGCTTTATCAGTGCCAACCGTGATGGTCCTTTCCCTGGCTGCAGTGCTGGGAGATGATCTTTACCCAACACCCTTCAGAGGAGCTGTGGAGATGGATGGTGACGTCCCCAAGTGCCACTTGTGCAGCCTGATTTATGGAGGCAGGGTTTGTTGGGAACGAGTGCTGGCCTCTAGAGGAACCATTATAGATCGCTGAGGATGGGAACACTTTCAGCCCTGAAGGCCTCTAGATGCTTCAAAAATGTAATGCCAAGCACCTAACTACTGTGGAACAATATTAATCTGTCATGTGGGCAGCTATAGATCTACTTTAAAAAACGTAAGTGGAAGAACAGCACATCTAATGGAGTGTTTCGAGCTTAGATCTTTCATTGCAGCCAATTTTTCTTCCAGTAGAGTCACCACTGGTTTTTAAACCTTACAGTCATTTTGTAAATGCGTTTGTGCCTTCTGGTGTTAAACAATAGCAAAGAAATGCTCTGAGTCAGTGGATGTGGGAAAGCATTGTGAGCTGGGAAAAAAAAAAAGTCTCCAGTATTAAATGCTGGAATTCTGGGTTTATCTATCCTGTGGTGGTTGAATTCCTCAGGAGATGGGGAGGAGGATATATTTTCTTCTGGTATTTGATTTCTGGTGTTTGAAAAGCATTTTGTCTGTAGGATGACTTGATGCACAGTGGGGCTATGTTGTAGACTTCTTGTTTAAGCAAGGAAAGGCTGCCTGTAACTTCATTTCTTTCCTGTATTTCATCAAAACAGCCAGGTTTAATAAAAAGAGGCTCCAAAAGGAAGAGAATCAGAAGCTACAGAAAACAGAACTTTTGCAAGGAAAAGAAAGTAAATTTTGGAGTAGTGAGTTCAGGAGCAGAACAGGTGAAAGAAAGGAGATAGGAGATAATCTGGCAGATACTTGGTAGTTATTTCTAGGATAGATCACCACAGATGTGTGAGATTTTATTTACAGTCATTTATTGTACCGTTTCTTAAGTGTGGCAGGAAATCAAGTGGTACTGAATGAAAACAAAAATACCCTGGAGGGTAAGAACAGATGAATGAGAAGAGAGGACTGTTGTGTGTTCCACATGGAGCACAGGCCCTCCTGGTGCTGCAGTAGCTGTGCTGTCCCACAACCTGTGGCTTGCTGTCCCACCAGAGCGGGTGGTCCCCTGGTGAGCTTTGGTGACAACTCTGCAGTGGGGCTTTGGCTCACCTGTGTGGGCTGGGAGCAATCTGGTGAGCAGTCTGGTGGGGAGGTTTGGGAGAAGTGGTTTTTGAGGTGGCCCCTAATCGCTGAGTGAAGTGGCTGAGGCACAGAGAGGCTTTCCTCAGGATGCTCCATGTGCTCTGGGATCCTTGTGGTATTGAAATGCAAAGTAGCCTGAATGCAGCTTTCACTGTGCACCTCTTATTTGAGTAAAAAAAATGCATCAGGCACACTACAAAATATTACGAAAACATGTCACTTTCTTCCATTTTTAAGCAGCTGACACATAGATCCTTCAAATGCTCCTGTGCTCGCATTTCCTACTGTCCCTCAATATGGCAGAATTATTTTTGTTTATTAACTAGTGACAACAATACCGAGCTATTTTTGGAATCTGTCAAAAGTCTCTAATCTTCAACAATAGTTGTCTGGCAGCGTTGTCGGCGGTGTGTGTGCCGGGGGCTGGGGAGCAGTGACAGGCTGCAGATGAGCCCCGTGTTCATTAGGGATGGTGATCAGCTCCCGGGCTCAGGTGTGGCAGCCGCGCCTGATCCCGCCAGCTGACACCGCCGCTTTAATGACTCCGCGGGACGGTGACCACTTGCTGGGAGGTTTGTGGGCTCCACTCCGGCAGCAGACAATGGAGATCAAGCCAGACTGTGGGACTTAGGCTGGAGAGCCTGCCTGAGGTACTCGAACCTCTGTTGGTGTCAAACACGGAATTAAGTAAATGGTGGGGGGGGCACAGGGACGGATGGACGAACGAAATCTGACTTGGTGAGCAAAAATCAGGACTTTGTGTTTCTGTGCCCTGTGTATCTGTGCGTTTCATTATCCAGTGACAGGAATTGAGGCTGTTAGTGGCATGTCTTCACTCCTTGCTGCCAGAGCTTGTGGCACTGCAGTTTTCAGCTTTCCTGACACAGCTGTGTTCGTGTCTCCTGGAGACATGGATTTCCATGGGTAAATATCAGGTGCTAGTGCCTACAGTCAGCCAGAAAATAAAGGCTTATCATACCTGTTTCTTATTCTAAGGTTAGATCACAATTACCCTGTGGCAGCCTGGTTTCTGCCTGACATGTTGGACAGTTTGTACTGTTTTCATCATCTTTCACAGAACTGTGCCCTGGATCGATTTCCTTTGTGGAACTCGTGTTGAACAGGAAACCTGGGCTGATTTGGAATATGCCAGCTAGGTATGCTCTGGTATGGCTGGCATTGCAGGAGAGGTGTTTTGTGGGGTGTTTTCTGAAGGAACGAAAGCTGGGTTTGTGTGCTGAAGTCGGTGGGACACTGCCGGCAGCACCAGTCCGAGTTCCCAGAGATACCCAGCAGTGCTGCCTTCCAGTTTGCTTATTGCAGACTGTATCAAGGGAAATAAATGTTACCTTTGTGTAAATTGGGCCTTGCTGCATGTCAAAGAGCAACAATTTCTTCACCTTTATGAAAGTAACACTTAAACTTTGTCCGTAATAATGTAGACAAGCTAGCCAGAAGCAGGGCTCTGTGTTAAGAGATCATTTCACTGCACAGGGTAGGGGGGAGGACAGGTAATTATTTTTGATGCATTTCTCAGGAGCAGGTGTTCTAGTTTAAATTGTTCCAGTTTGTATATCTCCCATAACTGCAGAACACAGGCAAAATGTACTGGAAAATATTTCACATGGCATGAAGCCCGAGTGCTGCTCCCGCGGCGAGGGCCGGCGGGGCCGAGGGCAATTGCTGTGAGGGAACGGGGGGGAGGAGGAGGAGGGAGCCAGCCCGGGCTTCATGGAGCATTTTGGTGTATTAGGAAGGATGTATTACCAGAGGGCCCAAGGCTTCTTCTCCAAATAAAATGTTGACCTTCATTCCCTTCCATCCTTTTGTCAGAGGTAAAGCAATGGTCAGATGAGCAGAGTTTGCTTTACTTGAAGCCAGACATGTTATTGCTTGATATTAATTTTTTTATATGCAGTAACACAAAGTGACTTTAACCGTAGCCTTTTGCAGGGTTTGCATATCTGGGTGGCTAAGGGTCGGTGTGTTGCTGTGGAGCAGCACAGAGGGGCCAGAGGAGGAGCTGTAGCCTGGCAGGATTTACAGCTCTGGTGCTGTTAAGCCAGTTCCCACTTTGAGGATCAGTTCCCTAAAAACCCATGAACTTTACTAAGTGATGGATTGAACGCGTTTTTGTAATCATTCTTAGTTCAGAGAATGGGAATAGTATTAAAAGAAATCCCATAGTTGTGAGAAGAGTTTGTAATTTAATTCTGTGCCATCGGAAATATGGATTGTACTAATCCCCGTGTAGGGAATGACATACAGCAGCTAATGTTATTGAATAGTAGTTCCGAATCATATAAGTTTCTTGTCTTGGCAGGTAATTTGGCATAAATTGTTAATGTAAATCCAGGTTAGTGGGGAAGACATTATTTTACTAAAAAAGATAAACTGCTGATTAATTCAGTATAGAACTCAATTACAAATTGAAAGTGTCTCTGCGGGACGCCAGTACCCTAAAGACAGCAGATGTTGAATTGATACTCCAGCATATTTCACCCTGGTATGAAATATTAACGTGGTTTATTATACTGGTGGTGTATGATATCAGAGAGGGGGTGGGGATGAGCCTGCGCTCACAGGCAGCTTCCTCAGAACGGGAAAAAACTGTTATCTCTGAGAAGAATAATTAGGGACTGCTGAGCAGTTTATTTGGAAAGTTCTTAGCAGAAAATGGTTAGAAAAATAAACATTTACTGACACTTCAGTCACAATGAAGCCGAATGTAAAATGCATAGGTCTAATTAAAAGAAAATAGAAACAATTTGTATCATTCCTTATTCTGAGGCAGCCCTGGAAATGCACTATTTGGGGGAAGACTTGTTAAACCTGAGTGGTTTAAATGACACATGCCAGCCCCTTTCCTGACAGCCAAACCAAATCTATTCTTGCTGCTGGAGCCTTCCAGCCTTCCCTTACAAGAAATACTAAGTCCTTTGCTTCTCAGGTTTGTTCTCTTCAGACTCAGAGCAGAGTTCAGCATCTCTTCCAGTTACAGAGTGATCTCCACCCCAGCCCCTCACTCCCCGTATGCTGCTGCTTCTCTTCCAGACTCTAATTATTCTCCTGTAGGTGCTCATGTCCTTGAAAAGGTATTGTCTCCTACCCCCAAATTCCCAGCACTCCTTTATGGATTTATTTTTTTATTGTCACTGTCCTTCCTGAAGCTTCTGATTTTTTTCTTCCCTTCTCTTCCCACACAAATCTTGGGGATTCTCACTTTAAGTGGTACCAACTTTTTTTATATTATAGTATTTGAACAAATCTTGTTGTAAAAGACTGTTATGATAAGTATTTACATTTATTTATTCTTACAAAAACACTTGCTTATGTTCATATTATAGTGACTGTGCATTGCATTTCAAATTTTTCTAAGAATTGCTTTGGAGAACTGCACCGTATATTGCATCTCTGACAGTGTCCTGGTGACCTGCAGAAGGGATTAATTTTATTTGGTAAGAGAAAAAAAATCAGTAATTTCTGAAGTTTTAAAATCTGGAAAAGACATCTCCTGTTGCTTGTGAAGTTACAAAATGTGAGGAAATAATGTTGACAAAGCCATTCCAGCTGCTCCCTTTGCTGCTGGAGCACAATGATAAACTTGTTTACAGGTTATTAGTGAAGACAGTATTAATACAATGTACAAGTAGCCTCATCTCCTGTAGGAAAGTCTTTTTTTCCTTCAGTAGCACTTGAAATTTGGAAATGGCTTAAGTGAGAAGAGAAAGTTGATCCAAGTCATATACAAGAATAATGTGTAAAAGTTGCTCCTCGGTGCTGTTTGGGACTCGTGGCAGAGCAGCTGTGAGAGGTAATCCATCAGCTCTGAGTGTCTGCAAACTGCAACTCTCCAGATAACAGGTTTAAAGTAAAGATTTAATACAGGCTCTATCTACTATGATGTTGCAGTGACAGTTTAAAACTCATTCTCTAAATCTCAGCAGACTTTATAGCCAGCAGTGGGCCCATATAAAGCTTAATGGCATTACAACACATAAATCATCTTTTAAAGATGCTACCGGCAGCGCCAATATTAAATGCAGACAATTGTCTGTGTTATAAATAATTTATCAAACAGCGTTTCAGATTAGCCTTGCAGGCCGAGTTATTTATTTTAGCCTCTCCTGCCCTATTCCTCAGGCACCCTTTGGAAGGCGTGCTGGCGGTCACTGTAATGAAGCGGGCCGTGTCCCACAGCACAGCTGTGCTGACCATTACAGCGGCCCGGACCCGCCTGCGCCTCTGCCAAGCGCTGCCCATTTGTCACGCCGAGGTAAATGGAGCTGCACATTGGAGTCCAGGGACACATTGTGGGCTGTGTGATGGGGACAGACAGATCGCTCCATAAAGTGCTGCTTGTCACCGCTGCCTCGCCGTACAGTTCATCACTCGCCTGTAATCTCATTTAAGGAGCACTGGGGGCCCCACAGGAGGATATTCCCAGTTAGCTTGGGCTTTGCAACCATAAAGCAGGAAGTGCTCCTTTTATGTACTCTGAACTTTTAGGGTTTTTTAAGATTAATTATTACAGTGACTCTTTGAGGGCCCTGTACTTGAGATTGTGTCAGCACTTTCCTGCTAACCCCCTGTTTTGTGACTGTAAATAGCAGTCCTTGCTGAACTCCGTGCAGGATCTCTGTAAGGAATACTTCGGGGTTTTCTTGTGGCTATTCTGTTCAGCTTTCTACATTGTAAAAAGAGGAGCAGGAAGCAGCAAGGAGGCAGGGTTTTCTATTGACAATTACTCCATGTTCACAGACTGAGCTGCACGGTGTCAGTGAGGGAGCAGAGGTTACAGCCTGGGCTCTGTGCAGTGGCTGCCTCAGTGCAGTCACAGCTCAGCTCTTCCAACTGCACTTATTGGGTATTTTTTGAACTATTTTGGTAACGGTTGGGTGATAGAGTGCGTTTTTAAAAGCAGATCAGATTTAAATTAGAGGAGCCTGTGAGGTTTGCAGTATCAACTTAAAAGGAAGAGTGGAACAAACTCCACCAACCTGCTCTAGTTTTCCTAAACTGCTTTTCTTACACCTAACACTCATATGGCTTAAAATTACTCTGCTTTTGCTACCACTTAGTTCTTAAAACAGATCTACACATACTTCTTTGGTTTACTTACTTTCATTATAGTACTAAAATTACCTTAGTCTGCAACTAATCACTGATAGTCCTCTGTCAGTTAAGTGAGGAATTGCTTACCAGGATTTTATTGCCCAAAACATGGAAGGAAAGGTACAGGAGTTGTTTTTGCAGCATGGCTGTATTGTTCTAATCAGCTTGGTAGGAAGTGTATGTCAATTTATTTTTTTTTAATTAAGAGTAATAGTTGTAAAGCTGGGAGTGAATTGCTGGTGTTCCTGTAGCTCAGTGGAGGCTGTGCCGTGTCCTGTGGCTGTTGGCACAGGAATAGTGTCATTCCCCCTGCTCAGAGGGCAGGCCCGGGGCAGGCGGGCGGAGCTGAGCTAATTTTGGGCTCCTCTTGAGCCGCACTCGGGGCTGGAGCAGCTGCAGGCGGGAGCTGCCGCTCCTGGCACTGCTGCTGTCACATGGCAGGGTCCTGGCACAGACAGGCTGTGAAAATGAGGCACACTGGAGAAAGCTGCATTTATCAGATTCAGTGTTGACCCCATCTCTTGTTCCTGGTGTCTGGAGGCATAAGATTATTCCAAGGTGTGAAATAGCAGCAAAGCAATGAGGAGAGACCCTGGGAGCCTCAGCATTCCTGCAGGATCTGCTGGGTGAGCTGAGCAGCCACTGCTGCTGCACACAACCTGGGGACAAAACGAGTCCACACCTCTGTGCCCATGGATGTGTTCCAGTCTTAGTATTTCTGTATCGGAACAGGTGATCGTTCTAGTCAGTGTTTTCAAGTAAGTAACACACCTTTGAAAGTAGGGGTCTTTTATTCTCTGGTTTGTACTNCCATTTCTGTATCGGAACAGGCAGCTTTTAGTCAGTGTTTTCAAGTAACACACCTTTGAAAGTAGGGGTCTTTTATTCTCTGGTTTGTACTTTGTAGGCTGCTAGGAGCTGAAGCCATGTCAGATGGTTCCTGGTGGTGCTGAGGGTGGGTATTTTTTTCCATCAGCTGGTTTGGAACAGCCCCATCCCTGCCCGGGAGCTGCAGAGGGAGCCAGTGCTGCTGGAATGACCGGGGGAGGCTGCCAGTCCCAGCAGTGCTCATATTGCACAGCACCACCAGTCTGTGTTATGGGCAAGGGGGAATGTGATTTACAGACCTGGGGTCATATTCTAATAGATATTCTGATAAATCTGAAATGTTTCTGTGTAAAAGATCCTCCTGAATACTGCTCTGTAAGATGGGCACTGTTGCACTCCGGTTCCTTCTAACTAGTAACACTATCTTAGTTGCTCTTTTGTTTCACTGAAGTGGTACAAACGTAACCAAGTGCAGCTTTTTGACTGCAGTACCAGGTTTTGGTGTCTCATTTATTGTTCCAAGCTCAGCCTCCACTGCCCAGGGCCGCTCAGTCCTGGGAAATGCCAGCACGGGGCAGTGACAGCTCTTTCCCTGTGCCAGGAGGAGGAGGCCAAGCAGCTGGTGCGGGACGCCATCGCCGCCGGCATCTACAACGACCTGGGCTCGGGCAGCAACATCGACATCTGCGTCATCAGCAAGAGCAAGCTGGATTTCCTGCGGCCCTACGATGTGGCCAACAAGAAGGGGGACAGGTGAGTGAGCCTGCAGCTCCTGTGGGGTCCCTGTTCTGCCTGGCAAGGCCTGATTTCAGTCATACCAAGTTCTGTCAGGGATCTCCAGTCTGTAGGACTTTCAAGTAAACAGCACAAATGAGCGGCTGTAGCCTCAGCTGAACAGAGGTTAATACATTGGTAGAATTATTCTAGAGTTGCAAAATGTAAGTAAATTGCTTGTTCTTTGATTTTTAATACAAATATCCCCCACCACTTTGAGAGCCCACTGATTTTGATAAAAACGTTTCCAGTTACAGGGCAGTGTTTTTGCAAACAGTTTCCTGGAGTTGGTGGTTTATCTGAAACTCTGTCAATTATTGCAAGCAGTATAGATTTTGCAGTAAGCAGTTTCTTTACTTTGGACTTTTACAGGAAACTTCTAAAGCTGATCAGTTCTAAAATTTTAAATGCAAGTTTTCCTCTGTACCATCTTCCAGACTAATTTTCCCCCATTTCTTTACTAGGTTTGGTAGGTACAAGTGTGAAAAAGGAACAACTGCTGTTCTCACAGAGAATGTGGCACACCTGGAGCTCGAGGTGTTGGATGAGACCGTGCAAACCATGGACACATCCTGAGCCCTGTGGGTGCTCAGACAGAAGCTGTTGCAGAATAAAGAGGCTCTGCCCACTCTCCTCTGTGTCTCTACCTGGTGCTGTTGCTGCTGCTTCTCCCTTCCTCCTTTAGAGCAGGTGAGGCTCGTGCAGCCCTGAAGGGCTGTGGGACTGACCCCAAGGGGTCTGAGCAGGTGAGAGCTGTGCTCCCCCCCAGGCACCGCCTGGCTCGGGGGGCAGAAAAGGAGCTGCTTTGTTACCTCACTCCAGGAACAAAACAGCAGGAGTAAAACTGCTCTACAGAAGTCTAATTTGGTAGGTTTTAATGTAGTAGAATGTAAGAAAACAGTGAGCACTGAATTGCTCCCCTTGCCCCCTCCAACAGACACTGCTCTCCTGCTGCCCCACTGCAGGGCAGCACTGGTCACCAGGGGATGCTGATGTTAGTGTCCCTGTTAGCTGTAGATATAGGGCAGAGCCAGCAGCATTTCAAGTCTGATTGTCTTGTTACTCACCTCCACTTAGACCTTAATACTGGACTTCTTTTGTTTTTTAAACAAAGGTCTTTACTTTGGAAATAAATTTTTTATTTATCTAAAAATGCACAATTGCAAAAAATTACCTTTTGAAATACATTTCTTTATAAGCACTACGAAATTTTATGTAGCAAGAAAGTGACCAGACTTCTCCAGATACTCATATTTGAGCTGAGCTTCCCTGGAAGCCATGGCTCCAAGGAAAGCTGCAGTGGAACCAGAGAGGTTCAGGCTGAACCCTGGGAAGTGCTAAAGAAGCTGGTATAAATAACCAAGCTGGTTGGCACGGAAAGGGTGGGAGCAATTTGGTGCCTCCACGACATTCTCCTGCTGATTTGAATTTCCCACATCTCTCCTGAGAGTAGCAGCCTCAACTTTCTGCTGAGAAGCCTCAGTAAAATGGCACCTTGCATTAATGATACCAACCATATTCACAGCAATTAATGGCTTTTCTTGGTACCCTATACAAATATTCCCAAATTTTACAGGAAGTAGTTGAAGATGGCACTGCAGTTTTCCTTAAAGTAGAGAAAAGTAGGTTAAAAAAATCCACTAAAAGCATATATATGTACGTAACCCCCTAACCCTAATCTTAGTTCAAAAAAGGTAAGGATTGTAAGCTTTCTTTAAGAACAAAACAAAACAAAACAGGCACAGGCTGCATTTGAAGTGTCACACACAAACGTATCCATTGGCACAAGCCCCTGTCCCACGTGGAAGCGGCACTGGAGCAGCACAGGCTGAAGGATTTCCTCTGGAGCAGCGAGTGCAGCCCTGCTCCTCCTGACAGGCACATGGAATGGAGACACTGGAACGTGAATCCACGGCTCTTCCTAAAGCAGTGAGTATTTCCATTGACATAATGAAACAAGTCATTGATTCAATGAATGAATTTAGCTGGTTGACAATTTTTATGCAGTTAAAAGACCACTCCTTCAGATCAGGTTGAGATTTTATAAACATTCACATTCTGTAACGAGCTTTCACAGTTTGAGAGAAGGGGCTGATCCTATGCAGAATTCCATACACAAAGCATTTAATTTATTTTTTAAAAAATTTTCCAAGTGTTTAAAACACTGCTGAAGTTCCACCGATAGTACCCGATGTACTATTGAACATGGAAAAGTCTCTGCACCAAAACTGAGTTGGCTTTGAGAAACACTGGTTTTAAACAAGAACCTGGAGGTGAAGAAAAACCATTCCAAAAGGGAAAAATGAGGGGAAGGAGCAATTGCAGAAGCAAGGCTGGTAGGGGTTTGCTTGGCATGTTTGTCTTCTTTTCCCCAGGCTCATGTTTAACTCATCTCTGACAGAGAAATGCATCAGCAAAATACTCTTAAGTTTTCAATGAAAAAAAAAAGTCATTAAACAAAAGGGTTTCCCACCCCCCAACCCTTCCCTGTTTTTAAGTCTGAAGAGGAGGAAATTAATAAAAACATAAATGGCTGTTTTAAAATATACCAAGTAAAAACTGAATTTGCTATTAACCATTTGCAGAAGAGGCAAAGTAGCAGTTATACAAATTACACAAAATCTATGGTAATCCTTACATTAGTATAAAGTGATTTCACTGAAGGAATTATTTCAATATTTCACATTACAGTTAAGATAGAAGGTCTGGCAAACGCTGAGCCCTCGGTAATAGCTGCTATCCTAGATTACACACGACAGTTTTAAGAAAGGACCCTTAAATGATCTACATCTGTAACATTATTGGCCTTAAAAATAAAAAACAAAAAGAATCATTTGCAATACCTCACAGAATCTTCACGTTAAAGCACGACCACCTGTAAGAGTCCTTGTCAAATAACCTGCAAATGATGGAGCCTCTGCTGCGAGTGCTCAACCTCCCACCTGTGTGACCTGGCACCAGTCGCTTTCAGCTGAGAAAAGAATTCAAGTAAGACTGAGCTGTGCTGGCTCCGGGCGGCGCTCATGTGCTCGAGGTCCACACGTGCATCTGTTTGGCTATTTGGTGCACGTAACCGATGTCAGGCCTTTGATCTGGGTCGGGGTATATGCACATGCTCACCAGCTCCCGCAGCTGCAAGACACCACGACAGGCACCGTCAGTGAGGCCCTGCCCTGCTGTCCTCCTGCAGAGGCTGGGAATGGCAGCCCCAGCTCTGGGGGTGCCAGGAGAGGGGATCCTCTTTGTGCAGATGCTGCTGGGCAGGATCCAGGCACCTGTCTGTCTCATGTCTGTGTGTCCCACCTCCAGAAGAGCCAGGAAGAACCTTTCCCACCAAATCTGCACTAAAGATTGAAATCTTCCCCAACCCCAGAATATTTTACCATCCTGAAGGAGGACCCAGCCTGTGCAGCCAGGGCTGGGGAGAGCATGGGGAAGAGGGAGATAACAGCAGCACAAGCAGGACACAGATGAAAGAAGGAAGGGAGGAAAGAAACCCTTCCAAGATGTGACCAAGGAGGGACCTGGCAGTGAAAGGAAACTGAGGAAAGGGGGAGCCTGAGCAGAGCTCTCAGGAGCAGCAGCTGTGCTGCCCTTCTTGCCCCAACCCCAGCACTAAACCCGCTCAAGCCTTTCAGCATAACGAGTCTGACCAGCACCCACTGGACACAACTGTGAGACCCTGGTGCTTCCTAAAAAACCTTTATGAGGAAGAGAAACTGGTCATTGATTATGTTTAATAAATAAAATGCAGAAGGGCTAGAGTCTCCCCACCTCCCAGCCCTCTTTATTGTGCACATGAAAGATTGTAGCTTTTAATTATACAGACACTGAAAGCTGCTGGTACCCCTGAGGCACCAGGAAAAACAGCCTTGAGCCTCTGATCTTCTCACATCCTCCCAGTAGCCACAGTGCCAATTATTTCACCGGTAATTAAAAGCATGGCCATAGAGCTATCAAGCACACGGCTTCAGCTGCATTAACAAACGTACCCGAGCTTTCCAGCTCTGATGGAGCCAGGCCCAGGCCTTGCTCCTAACCCAGTCCTGCTGCCTGGCCCTGCCCCATTCTCTGGTGGCTTTGAGCAGCTCAGGGCAGGGACATTGCTGCCTGTGTAACCCTGAGACCCCAAAGACTGAACACGTGTCAGCCCCGACCACAAAACTCCCACAAACAACTGAAAGTGCTTCTAGAGCTCTGCCCCGGGCCTGTGCTCTCAGTACCATTTGTTCACACGGTGGCTGTGCTCCCCTGTGCCTGCAGCACTGCTGCACAGCCCGGGCAGCTCTGTCCTCACAGGCATTCACCAGCACCTACAGGAACCAGTGGGCCGAGCCTGCAGCAGCACCAGCAGCTCCAGTTACCAGCAAATCTGTTCCCAATATAGAAAACCAATGCTGGCTGGATCCCAGCTCCTCCTCCCATTTCCAGCAGCATGCAGTTGCTCACAGGGGTCTGGACTGGTGAGGCACAAAAGGCCACAGAGGAGAGAAACATCCCTGAAAGGAAACTAAAGCAGGGGCTCTGCCCCAAACACTGCCCTGTTCCTTCTTGTTCCAAGCAAGTATCACACCGGATGCTGTTGGTGCTGGAGCCCTGCTCTGATTCCCTGTTTGTGCTGTTCCAGTGAGCACCAGCAGCAGCTGAGGAGCTGCAGCCACAGGCACAGCCCCCGCCAGCATCCCGTTAATAGTGCATGAACCATCTGCACTTCTCTGGGACCGGCGCCTTTGAGCCCTAAACCATCCTTCTCACCCCGACTGTATCACTGCACTGCACACACTCTGCACCACTGCCACAGGGAAGCAAACAGACAGTAATTGTAAAGACAGGAAACACATCTGTCAACTTACACTAATTCCTGCTGCCAACAGGCAGATCCTGAAATGCAGGCTGCAGCAGCACGGCAAAGGGATGCACAGAGCTGGGCGCTGCTGCGGGGCTTGGGGCAAAACAAATTTTAAATTCACTTCTACAGACTAGTTCTCAAAGCATCTTTTTGCACGAGTTACTTGGCGAGGAAAAATGAAGCAAAAAGTGGGGTGTGGTGCAGGGCCCCTCCCAGGGTGGAGGCCAGCCCGGCTGCTCCGTGTTTCCCGGCATCCTGCCTCCTCCTCAGGATGCTGAGGGAGAGGGAAACAAAAGAAAAACCCCATAGGATATAGTGGACATTGAGAATTCCATTAGCCATTTCCTTTCAGATAGAAGGCAACTGTAAGGAGTGAGGAGGTTAAGGAAAACCAGCTGCCTTGTCTAGGTGAGGCAGAAAGAAGTCCAACTCATCTCAAGAGGCCCTGAGGAAACCCAACACACGTGTGTGCAGCTGGGCGAGCAGGAACTGGGACACGGGGCCTATGCCCTGGTTCGGATGCTGCCCCCCATCCCTCATGTTCAGACACACAAAGCTGGACTTAAAAACCCCCGTGCAGCTGCTGTAGAGGTGCTTATTGCATTAAACTAAACAGCTTTTCTTCTTTTCTTAAAATGAATCCTTCCCCACTTGGTCACACACTGAAGATTTCATAAATAAACATGTGAGTGCTCTTCTGTGAAATGTTTTATGGGAAAGGAAACACGGAGAGGGCTTTCCCACGGCTCACTGCTGGTCTCTGCCAGCATCACAGACTTCCAGTTTCACAATATTCCCCACATTAAGAAATCTTTTTTGTCTTGATTTAACTTGTCAATATTTGGACACCACAAAAATAATTTGCTCAGCCAGGTATCTGGGACCCCCTGGCCATCCTGTTCTTCCCTAGACATGGGGGTTCTCCTCCTGGGTTCCCTTTCCCTGTGCCTGGAGAAAACCTCACTGCCCCTCCCCACTGCCCCACAACCACGCTCCCAATTTACCTTTTCAGAATAATGTTCAGCTGGAAGAGGTGGGTAGTCACATTGCTCTATTTTTTGGCAAAGAGAGAACAGGTTCATTTTATCTCCATAGAAGGGACTTTGCAGAGCTGCCATCTGGAGAGAAAAAAACAGAAAATGTTTCAGAAACACAAAGGATTTGGGAGCTCTTGGTGCTGCCAGCTTCCAAGAGCCAATTCTGTTCTCTGCCAGTGAGCAGAGCAAGGGATCTGCTCACCACTACTATCAGGAGTAACACTGAGCTACTCCTCACAAACCCAGAGAACTGAGGGCGAAGAGTCTCCTGACAGGATCCCAAAGAACCCCAGCACTGGGCGAGAGCATTTGGAAGATTTTTGAAGGGTGAAGTGTCACTATTACTTCATTACTGCCGTGACAGGAGTAGGCAGATCAGTAGGAGAAAAATTACAGAGTCCAATTAGAGACTACTCCCAAAGTAGGAGTGATAGCAAACTGCTCTCAATCAGTTAAAACAAACTGGAGAGCCCAGCACGGACTGTTCCAGGGAGAGCACTAATGGGGGCATTAGGGAAAACACAGAAAGCAAGCAAGGGTTAAACAGGGTCTCCAGGATCTCAATGCACACATCAATAATGCCAGCGAGGTTGAGAGGGGTTTTCCAATTCCCATTAACTTTTCATTCCAGGTTTAGTTAAGTGCTCATGTGCAAAAGGGAAGGAAAGAAAAGGAAACACTGTGGGGCTCGGGATGGTAAATGCAGGGAATTAAAGTGGAAAGAGAGAGCACCCAGTTGTGACTACAGCAGTCAGGGCTGCAGGGCCATGACCACAGGCACTGCAAGGATCTCACTAACTGCAGTTTGTGATGCTACGTTGGGGTTTGCTCCTGACATTTTGATTAGAGCAATTACCCCAGGCCAGGCAGATCTCCATGGAAAACGCCCACCACGCAGCATGACTGGTTCAAACATCCAGAGATGGGAATCCCTGTTAGTGTTTAAATTGATCGTCTTGCCAGAACTGCTGAAGTCATTGCTTGTAGCTACATTCTGGGAATTAACAACTTATTTTTATCCCCTCCAAGTTATCTTGCTGACAGATATCTACAGGAAGTGAGGGATGAAGACAGTTACTACTATATTGATAAGATTTAATAAAAATCACTGTATGATTATCAATGTCAAAGTTAAGTGGTGCTATGTGGCATCATGTCCCAAAGCCCTCAATGTTCCCTAAGTGGATTCCAGTGGACACACGTGTCTCTGAAGGCAATTTGTACATTAAATCTCTCTGCAGCTTATCTACACAATCTATCTGGAGAAATATCAGAAGTGACTCATACCCAAACAAGCATCCCTTCCTTACTTCCAAGCCAAATGGAAAAACATTCTCCTTACAAGACATTAGAGCAGATAAAACAGTTCCTTCAAAGACACGCAGATCTGATACTTAATTTGCAAAATTCTAGAAAGTTTAACAAGTCAAGTAGTTGTTTAACTACTGAACATAAAATTGGTACCTGTCCAGTCCTCCCTGGAATCTGCAGTGTCTCTCAGCTCCTGTTCCCTAAGTTAAGCCTTACCTACGTAGGAAGGAAATTTAAAAACGCTCCACATGCCAAATCTTTCAGATGTTACTGTAGTACTGCTACTCCTACCAGAGAATTATGTTTAGTGTGCAATTAATTCAGCTTCTTGAAATACAAGGACTACCAAGACTCCTGTGCCATAAGGGGACCATATTGCCTGCAACAAAAACATATCTTAGCACAACGCTAAATATTTCTCTCTGCATAAATCTGGAATCCCATCTCTGGGAGCTCAGCCTGGAGTGACTCAGAGCAACCCAGCACTGCAGCAGCACCCGGGCACTGAAATCCAACTGGGGCCACTCCAACAGAGCTGGGCAGGCCAACACCCAGGGCACGGCCACAGGCCTCAGCTCTGAGCCCTACAGATGTGATGGGGAAATTTCCCTTCATCCCCTCATGTCCTACAATGTTTGTTTGATCAACCAGCTGAAGTGCATGCTCAGCTAGAGTAGTTCTCACATCTGATGTGCTCACCAAATAAATTACATTTCTGTTTATTCTCTAATTTCACGTGATTATCAGAAGTTGTGCTGGCAAGCAAAATGTCCCAGCAGTGAGCTGGCTTCTCATGGCTTCATCCTCCACACCTGCTGTGACCTAAATTAGCTTTGTGCAAGTGCTGGGTGGCACAACCCCTCCGTTCATGCTCAGAAGGTGCACGACAATCACCAAGTGAGTCAGCTTTCACTAAGGATTCTCAACAAGCTGACTACAGGCAGTCTGACCCACTCAATTCCTGTCCCAAACTGTGGTTATGGAAAACCCAGGGGAAAAAAGTGAGAAGATACTTGCCTCATACAATAAACAGCCCAAAGACCAGATATCAGATTTAAAGTTATAGCCGTTCTCGTGTATTCGCTCTGGGGACATGTAGTAGGGAGTTCCCACTGCAAAAACAAACAAACAAACCAGGGGTTATTGTCTCACAAGGCACTGTGCAACCTCTGTCATACAGAGAGAGACTCCACTGAAGGTCAGGTGTAGCACAAAGAGCTGATTAGAACCAAATATATCATCACATACAGAGCAGAGAATCGTGAACATGCTTGAAAGTATCTTCTGTATTTCTGACATTTGGGAAACATTTTGTTTCCCTTCCAGGCTCCCAAGAACCTTCAGAGTGTCTTGGATGGACAGAGCCACTGGAAGGGATCATCCTCTTGTTCACCAGACTGCACTGGGGCCATGACTGTGACCCCAGAGCAGGACTGGGGGGCCAGCACCTCCCTGAGGGTTCACCTGACAGGGCACAGGGTGACCCAGGGGACCCCTGACACTGCAGGGACACGCTAAGCCCAGCACCAGCCAGGAATGCAAAACCTGTCTCAAAGAAACATCGTTCCAAAGTTTAAAACCCTGCTCCAACTTGCAGTTATGTCAGAAGCTGGGGGATTTCTATGTACTTCCACAATCTGTATTTTATCAAAAGAAATTGACTCGGTATTTTGGACAGAAGTTACAGGAAATTATTAATAAATTCCTTACCTCAAAAAGGTTCTCTTTTAAATCCTAAATAAATTTCAGTTGTGGTACTGAAAATACAAGACATCCTGGCAGCCTCAACTACATCAAATAATCCTCAGATACATCATTTATTAAAACATCCAAGGACTGTATATGCTCTTTTCTCCTGCTTCCCCTGCTTGTCCGTCCCCTGTCAATTTTTTTTTTCCTTTTGGCATTCCAGTGTATCCTTCTTCTAATTAAAGACCTCTCCTCACAAGATGGCAAATGTTTAATTTGCCTGTAACATTCAGTTTACAATTTCTCCATTTGAAATGCTGCCTGAAGACAGCTGCAGGACTAATAAGCTGAAGGATGGTGCTGGAGGTGGAAGAACAGCCACCACCTTCCCCAGCGTTCCTGCAGAGGGATCTGCACACTGTGGGAGACAAACGACTTATGGGGCACAAAGCAACAGCCTTGAGAGGCAAAGCCCAGGCCCTGGCACCTGCACAGGTGACCCAGCACAGAGAAGGTAACTTGTGTGGGCCCTCAAGACGTTCAGCAATCAGCTGCCCTGTGTGCTGAACTCAGCTCACGCTTTCAGGTCATTCACTTCAGGAATCACCTCCCCTTCAATGCCACGAGCACTCTAATGAGCAGTTACATTTTTGCAAATTCCATAAGAACTACATCACAGGAAAAGCACCACAAGGAGATGACTTTGTTCCCGTGCTCAGGAGGCGCAGGTGAGACCGGCACAGCCCCAGACCTGCCTGGGTTTAATTGCCCCTGGAAGGCCCCTGTGCAGGGAGGACACCTGAGCCCTGCTGGGGAAGGATTTTTACTGGACTACACAGGAACTTTCCTGGACACCAGGAGCAGACAGGACTCATTCAGAGGCTTTCCATGGCTCTGGCCCATGTGCATGCAACATCCACACGATGGACAGTACAGCTCTCCAAGTAATTCCCACACATCTGCCAGCTTTCTGTACAAGAACTGGCTTGGCTGGGATAGCACCGATTCATTTTCCTGCTTAAAAATATGCAGCTGCAGAAGAAATGGTGATTCATTCCAGAAGTTGTGGAAGACACTTCTGGAAGTCCCCATGAGCAGCGGAGTAAGACACTTCCCCACCTACAACTCCTCGTGGCTGCTGCTGTGCCCCAGGAGCTCGGGGAGCTGTGGAGCACCTGGCTGGCAGAGGAGCCCCAGCCCTGCCCTGGGCGGTGCCAGGCCCTGCAGCCGTGGCTGCTCTGGCACTCCGTGACATTCCAGGTCACTGCCTGGGCACCAAACGACAACGTGTGGGCTCCAGAGCAGGGCCCTGCTGCCCCGGCTGCAGCTCTGCTGGGCGGCCCCACTGTCGCTTCAGATCACACCTCCCCTGGCCGCCGTGCCAGCGGTGACAGGGCCGGGCCAGGGCTGGACAGGGCCGGGCCAGGGCTGTGACAGGGCAGGGGCAGGGCTGTGACAGGGCTGGGGCAGGGCTGTGACAGGGCCGGGGCAGGGCTGTGACAGGGCCGGGGCAGGGCTGTGACAGGGCAGGGCCAGGGCTGTGACAGGGCTGGGGCAGGGCTGTGACAGGACAGGGCTGTGACAGGGCAGGGGCAGGGCTGTGACAGGACAGGGGCTGTGACAGGGCCGTGGCAGGGCTGTGACAGGACAGGGGCAGGGCTGTGACAGGGGCTGTGGCAGGGCCGTGGCACGGCTCAGTGCGTCACTGGCCCCCAGTGGGGGCACCGGGCTGCTCCAGCCCATTAACGGCTCCGGGAGCACTCCACGCCTGAGCTCATTTCGTGGAGTCCACCTTGCACATTTACCTATCATTACTGTAGTCTTGTCAGCAAATGTACAAACAAGCAGGTCCCTGCGTCTCAAAACTGATGCATTAATTTTTAAATAACTGTCATGATAAAAGACTGACAAGGCCAATTCTCTTTATGGCCTGTCCAACATTACGTGGGAATCTCCTGTAATGAGCATCTTCTAGAAAACTGCACAAGGTTCCCAGCGCAATCACTCGGGGCTCACCAGTGCATCCCATTAGTCAATTTGACAAGAACAGTCTAATCGGAGACCATTCATCAGAAACTTTCTTCAGCATTTGCCCTGCTGAAAATACAAAATACTGCTCAGATTCAACATTATTCACCAGGTGGTAGAGTAATGCATTTGGAGTCATAAAGGTCACAAAACCACAGGGCAGATTAAGGAAGGGGCTTCCTGCTCTGCTCCTGGGAGTTGGAGCCCTTCACTTGAACATCAGCCACCTCAGCGATGCCAGAGCATTCCTGCCCTCCCAGCACTGCCCATGGGCAGCTGCAACACCCAAGGCAGGGAAATGCTAATTATTCCCAGTTGAGACTGGGAGCAGAGTCTCTTATTTCACCAGGAAAACACCAAGGCAAAGGTGGCAAAGTTATTCCAGGAATGAAATTCAAATTCCATCCCTCTCACCTGTGCAAACATGGCCCAGCCAGGAGCGATGCTTCCTGAGAAACTCAGCCCTGGCTGCTCGTGGGCACAACCAAACTGACTCAGCCTTGAGGAGGCTCCCAGAGTCCCGTTCACTGAGTCTGATGTAGGCCACACAAGCCTTGCACAGCAGAGCCTCTCCCACACCTGTACACAGACTGCATTAGGCTGAAATCACTGCAGGATATTTCCAGTTATTTTTACAGGCTGTGAACATTGAGGCTCTTTAAATGCCTACATGCCAAACAAAAAACTGCCCAGTTTTTCAAGGAGTAATAAAGTCCAGAACTATTGAGCTCAGCTTTAGCATGAGCACCACTAGTGCACGTTCCATGAACACACATATAGCTGAGAAAAATACCTGAGTATGTTTTAGTGCTATCTGGTGGTGCAAACAGCAGGGAAGCAATTCTGTTGGGAAATGAGAGTCTGGACCTCTCACCTGGCTCACCCTCCCCAGCCACACTTGTAGGTTACCAAGAAAAACATCCAGCATTATTTAAAAGGAGTCGAGTTCTCCGGTATCCTGTTCTAAACTTTTGCATTCTTTGTGGTGTATTTCCAACAAGGCAGTTCAGGTCTTTTCCCAGGAGAATTTGGGAACTAGCTGAAGTAAAACTGTGGTCAAACACACTCAAATAGATAAATTCCTTCAAATCTCAGTGTGAGGTGCCCCCACAAATTTTCATGGGGGAAATGAAAACAAAAAAGCAAATGAATCTACTTACTCTTAGAGAAAAATAATAAATAGCTTGTGCCCAATATTGCACTGTTGTTCCAAGACCTGTTGCCTTAAGCTCTTTATTTTTTTTTTTTTCATTATTACTATTGAATCACACAACCCTACAGAACTCCTTATAGTTCTGAGGCTGGGTTGGGTTTTTTCTTGGCAAACTGGCTTGGCAAGCAAAAGAAAGAAAAAAAGGCAGACAAATGGTCCATTTATTGAAGAGCTCTTCAGTTCCTCCCTGCTCACCCTCACATCCAAGCAGGAACCAGAAGGAACGTGTAACACCCCATGTACTCCAATTCAGGGCTATTGGCATGTTCTGAACTGGGAAGATTTGACTTACGTGAATCTCCCAAAAGGAAAATCTGCTCCAAGTATATTCTTGTCCAAGAATAAATAATAAATCATCTGCTCCAAAACAAGACTATTCTGTGTAAAATTGGTTTCTTTTGGGGTTTGGTTGGTTGATTTTCTTATTCCTCTTGTTTCTTCAAAATGTAAAGCCAGTCAGGAGCTCTGGATAATGCCAAGTTTATTTGGCTAAAAATGGACATTACACCAGCTCTCAAGAAAGTTATCCATTTCAATATTAATGAAAATTCTCTGTATTTATTACAGCTCCTAGTAAAACAAGACCTACCAGCTTCATGTTCAGGTTGCCAAAGTGATGGAAGGAGGGTGAACCACCATGTTTGTAAGAAGTAGTACAATTCACCCCAGCTACACCCATACCTTTAAAACACGGATTTCCCGGTAGGGCTGTACAGGAGGAAGAGCTCTTCCCTGTGGCAAAGCATCTCCTGCCTTCTGTGCAGGGAGAAGGGGCAGCTGAGGTGTGCCCCGTGACCTCTGCAGCCCCAGCTGGTGGCTGCAGCCTGTGGCAGCCCTGGGAGGAGCGGGAGGTGGCCGTGCTGCCCCTCTGGCAGGTGTGCTGGGGAGGTTTCCAGGGCCAGGCCCTTCCCCGCCCCGCGGCCCCGCCGGCGCTCGGAGCACGGCGCTCGCCGGCATCTCACGAGCTGTGTACAGGCAAATCTTTCCTTTTTCTTTCATTACCTCGGCATGTACTGTCACTTAATTTTTATGTATGCAATCCTTCCTGACAAATATGATCTGCTGCCTGGTAATTCATCTGACGTTCATTCTGTTCCTTGCTCTAATTACGGCTCCGTTCCCGGCGCGGCGGCGGGCGCTGCCGAGCCCCTGCTACACCTGTCAGCCGGGTCGGGACTGCCTGATGCCCTTTCATGCCAGTCTGCTGCTAGCAAATACAACCAAGGGGAGAAATGAGATGAATACATTTGCATAAGGCACACACTGCATTCATGGGTCAGCAGCCAGAGAAATGACGGCTCAGGGCGGTTGCCGCGGTAACAGCGCCGGGAAGTGCCCGGGCTCTGCTCGCAGCCCGGCCGTGGGGCTGCCCCCTCTGCTCTGGGCTGCTCGTCCCTCTCAGCTCCTGCAGGAAACGTCTTCATTAAACCAAACCCAACAGCAGACCATTTCCTGCTGCTACTGAACCTCCATCTCTGGCAAATTATCAAAAAAAACACCAGAAAGAAGCTTCACGGCTGCATCTTCTCTGATTGTTAAAATATTCCTTTTCACCTGGACCCAGGAACTGCTGGGAACGGTGATGTGTCCATCCCTGCCACACCTCCAGTCTCCCTCACTGCTGCTCCCCCAGTGTCCTGCACCTCTCAGCTGTTTGCAGGACGCTGGTGATGGGAGGAAGGGCAGGGTTTGTGCACCAGGGGCTCAGCTCTTCCTTCTCCAGCTTTCTCAATTAAGAGAGAGCAGCCCTGGTAAAGGTCACAAGCTTGGCTTACATGTGCAGCCAGTTTCCAAGCCCCAATTTATTCTTATTAATATAATAAGTGCAGCAGTCAAACTGGATAAGATCATATAATTAGACATGATCATATTTTGGCCCGTTCAGATGATGTGATTGTAACTTCCTGTGAAGAGGATTTATTTTCATCTATTAAGTGGGGATATATCCTAGGACAGCTTTTGATACAAAGGGAAATCTGAAATCTCCTATTTTATGAAAGTAAACTGTAGAAACGCCTCCTATTTTTTAAGCACACACAAAACAAGGCAGGTAGCCCAGTGCTGCTGGCCAGGATTAGCAATGAAATTTGTTCACATCTAAGAAAGGATTCAGCAGAGGGAATTGCAAAACACAAACAGTGAAACAAATATCGTGTGTTCCAAAGTCAACTGAGAGACATTGGTTTAAAAGAGCTTAAATATTGCACCAAAAGTCAAAGCTCCTTCCCTGCTCCAAAAATTCAGACCTACTAATAAAAATGGAAAATCAGTCACCTCTCAAGAGGTTACGGACACAATTATGAAATACTTTATACTGTAAGACTTGAAGAATGAACTGTGTAACTATGCAATTTTCTATGGCACTAGAATTAATGCTAACGGTAAAAATGAGGAAGACAACCCGGAGATATGTGGAAGACATGAAGAGAAGCTGGATGTTTAAAGCACAGGCCAGGTTCCATGGGACAGATGAGCCGTGAGGGCTCACCCACCTCGGGCAGTCCCAGCAAAGGTGACAGGGTAAAAGGCACTGGGGTAACACAGAGTTGCAGCCAGCACAGTGCAGCCAAAGGGCTGCTCAGAGTGCAGAAGCTGCATTTGCTGTAACACACCAGGCCAGGCCTTCCAGGAAAAAATAAGATTTTAAACCAGAAGATACCCATCAATGCCTACAAGGAGCATTCAAAACAGACGTGGCTGGACATGCAGCCCCCATCCCCAGCCTCCCCTCGGTGTCACACGGGAGGACGGAGGGACACCCTGTGTGAGAACATCAGAGCTGGCAGGGCACGCCAGGCCCTGCTTAACGAGTACCAGCTTACCTAAGGAATGTGCTGCCGTGGTTTTAGAGCTAAAAAACCGGCCTAATCCAAGATCTCCCAGCTTCACCACCCCTGTGGCTGTTATAAACACGTTGGCTGGTTTTATGTCTGCAAGAAGAAAAAGGTAAAAGGTCAAAGCCACAAAAGGTTATTTGGTTCTAATGCAGCAATAGAAGCATCGCCTGGAGCGCTCAGGGTACAAAGAGGCTCGAGCAGAACCGTGTTTCTTTGGAGCTTTGATAGGCTCAATCTTCCAAGGCTTCCAGCTCTGCACAGACACAAAAATCAGAGTGTACTTCCCAGCACACGAGAAATACCAATGAGGGGAAATGTAGGAAACAGCTCAACAGAACAGAGGCAACCTCTTTATCTGCTGGAAATCAAAGGAATGAGCCCAGCTCTCTTTGGGAATGATCACTTTCCACAGGAAACTGCACTGCCCACCACCATCCCCTCATGCAAAGGGTAGTTACTGGTCCACATGCACCAGAATTCTGGGCTCTACACAGCCCAGTTGGTTCATGGAGGGGAGAAACCACCACAACCCCAGTTTCCCGAGCAGTCACGTCAGAACTGAGTCACAGACTCTTTCCTCATGTCAGAGCAGACTCAACCTGAGGGTCCCCATTTCAGCCACCAATGCAGAGCTAATTCAGGCACAGTTGATACACTGCATCAGGGGAGGTGTAACGGGGCAAAAATGACACCACACTGCTGAAAAACAGAGTGAAGAATTCCCTCCTTCACAGGAGCAAGGAAATAACAAGCAGCCAAGATGGGTGCTGGTGCCTTTTGGGAGATTTGCAATTCCTGAGGCCAGTCCTTCCCAAAGCACTTCACTGACACTGAAAGCAACAGTGTAATTTTTTGGGTAGAGCTCAAAGTTATAAGACGTTCTGAGACAAGAGATTCAAAAATAATTAATGAAAATAGAGAACAGGTTATGAGAGTGTGGGACGTATTTGTATTAATATTTCAGAAAAAACCTGCAAGACAGGAAAACTCTTCTCAACTCTCTAAGGTCACAGTTAATATAATGAAGACTATTTCTTAGAGTTCACTGTATCCAGGAGTCTCAGCATTTTATTTCTGACACTTTTCTAATGGCAAGTTTGACACTTCTACTTAATATCAGTGTCTGGAATACAAAGCAGCTCATCTTCCTAATACCACAGTCACTTCGGCCTGAATGCTTTAACAATGAGGCAGAGACAGAAGGAGAAATCCATCTCGCAGGCTCCAGCCTCTCTAAACATGCATTGGCTGAACATCAGCATAATTGTTTTTGAATGTAGGCGCTTACTAATTGGAACATTATATTATTATTCAGTGAAAAGAGACTGAATTAATGTTACCTCTGTGCATCACCCTGCGGGAGTGCATGTGTTCCACTGCACTGCATAACTGCACAAAATATTTCCACACCGTCCTTTCCGGGATTAACCGTTTCTGCTTTTTAAAATACTGTGGGAGGAAATAAATAAAAGATCAGTGAAAAAAACAACGTATTTGACTCGTTCCTGGAATTGTGTTAGTCAGCTGCAGGTTGCTCAAGTCTTCCAAATCTGCAGCTGCATGACTTTTTCTTCTGATTAGCTCTTAACTCCTCCTCTCTGTGTGGAAACTTCGATGCAGTTCACTAATTAACAACTATTATGAAAAATACGCTTAAATAGGTTTGACATTTTTGAATGGACACAATTACGATTAGCATTAATCTCCTTAATTACCTTGCAAAACATATTTAACGCCTCAAAACAACAAATGTCTCAAATATTTTTGCCTTAAGAAACAAAAGACCATTAAAAACCCCCTTGTAAACATTCATTACTGCATTGTCTGCTAACAAGGATAAGGAAATCTGCTTCCCTCTTTTAAAAGATGGCCTGAGCAGCAATGAAGTGTCCATGTTTCTTCTGTGATGGGGCAGAATAACGTGTTCTGTTTGATGCACAGCAGGAATACTGAATGAAGAGCACTCTGTGGTGCCACAGACCCTGCTGGCCAGCAGTGCCGGGTCCCCGTGCCAGCACCTCTGGTGCTCCCAGCGCTCACAACAATGGGCTGCACAAAGCAGCAGCCCCGAGTGCAGCCTGGCCCTGGCTCTCTGCAGGGCTGAAGTCTTCTTCAAGCCACTCCAGGGATAAAGAGCCAGCTGCACACTTCAGGGAAGGCCAGGCATTACAGACCTCAGCTGCTCTCCCTCCCGTGTCTGGCACCGCACCCAGGCATCCCAAACCTGCAGCCTTTGGATCCTCAGCCCCTGGCTTCCCACGGAGCCAGCTCTACAGCCAGGGCATTACCAGAACACACTTGGACACTGGCAGAGGTCTCCCACTGCTGCCCATACCTGGGCACACAGGATGGCAGCGGGAGCCCACACACCCTCCTGCCCCAGCGCCCGAGAGGATTCCCGTCTGCAGCAGAATAAAGGATGGGAATGCCTCCCTGCCCCTCTCTGCAGCTCGTGCCTTCCCCTCCCAGCACTGACATCTGATGTCCGTTGTCACATTCTCTATTTCATGTGAAATGCTGTCACCAGTTCGTGTTTGACTCAAGCAATGGCAAATTTCCTTTTGCAGATCAGCTGTGAAGGGGCACGACTGTGCAATTCCCCAGGCAGCAAATCTGACAGATTGCAACAGTCTCAACCCAAAACTCGAGAGAGAGCACAGAAGAATTACAGAGGGTGAGGGAGAAAGTGTTATATACACAATGAAATTATTTAATTCTCATTAAAATATTTAAGAGTGGATATGCAAGACCACAAGTGATAATTTTCTAAATGTCATGTCCAATAAGGTTTGCCTGACATTTACAAGCAAGTCCCAACTCTCCGGTGGGTTTTCCTGCAGCTCTACATCCCTCATAAATAATGCAGGCACGGGGTGTGACAGAGACAGGCCCTGGCTTCATCACCCTCACACCTTCCCAAACCCACACAGGAGCTGCAGCCCGGGGAGGCTGCTGGGGAAACTCCCCTGCTGCACTGGAGCTGCACTCAGGAGGAACCTTTTGCTCCCTCTCGGGTTTAGGGCTTTGTATTTTTTGTTTTTTACTTCTGTTAGAAATATTAAAAAATTGAATTCCCAGATTTGTGTGAGTTGAAAACCTTCATTTATATGACCTTGAAAAAAACAAATAGATCTTCTTCCTGGCTGAAATACAGAGGGAACACAGAGCTGTGGACACTGGAAACCAGCACAGTCCAGCCCTGGGCAAGGCAGCAAACCAGTTATGTTTTGGAAAATGTAACTCTTACTACAGCGACACACAAAGTTATTTTAAAAAATTAAATAGCCAATGCTGATTAGCAAATGAATATATTTGTCAGTATTTTTAAACTAAAAACTACAGATGACTAAAAAGTATGAATATTTCACATCACGAGATCTTACAACTCTGTAGGTAAAACCTTTGTCAGCCAAGATTGCCAACTCAAGCAGAGCCCAGGAGGGTCTCACACAGCCACAACTCCTGCTCTCACAGTCCCTGGGGTTTTCCACCTTCGACCACAAGAAGCCCGAGCTGAGCTGTGAGTTTCCCAGGAAATGGGGGAAAAGGGCAAACCCCAGAAGGCAGAAGGCCCAAGGAACAGGCAGGACAAAGGCAGGAGGAGCAGCTGTGCCCTGGGGCTGTCCCCACGAGTGACTCTGCCACCTGCTGCTCCCAGCCCTGGCCCAGGGCTCTCCTGTGAGCCCAGGCAGATTCTCCTGCAGCCTGCAAATTCAGCCACTGACTGTGGACTGAACGGGTAACTTGTCTGACAGCCTTTGGCCTAGTGCCTCATTGCTCTGTTGGCAAAGAAAACAAATCTGTTAATAAGATATTTTAACTGTGACAACAAGGAGGAGGAGAACTTCCCAAACATTCATTTATGATAATTACAGAATAATGATGGCAAAAACCAGGTAAAACATGGAGAGAAGGTTGAGAGTGCTAACAAACACGATATAACACATCTGTTCTCACAAGGGATGGATGTCTAAAGATTAACATGTCAAAGAAAATATAAAAGCAGGTGGTAACAGCTTAACTAAAGCTGGTTTGCAGCAATACAAGTATTCCTAAGAGCAACATAAAAGAAGAACAAGTACTTGAAACATTTCCTCAAACCCAAATCCCTGTTGCAAAGAAAGTCAATAGACTCCCTTGAATGTCTTCAGAGTGGCAGACAGGCGATGTGAGCAGTGAACCCAACAGTGATTCAATGTCCCCATCGATCACAGGCTGAGTAAATCAGCCCCACAGGTAACACAGTGTCCCCCCAGACCACAGACACTTCCCTCTGCTGCACTGACCACAACCTCATGGCCTGGGGTATTTAAAGTGCCACCAAAGACACTTTGGTTCAGGTCTGGAAGCAACCTACGGGTGTGCAAAGCTGCAAGGGGAGTAAAAAACGTCCTCCTAACCCAGCTGTGGGTCAGGTCTGCAGCACCTCCAGGACAGACACATCCTCACCTTAATCATCTGAGAGAGATCCCCAGCATCAGCCAGCTCCAGGACAATGTTGAGCTCATTGTCTTCAATGAAAGAATCCAAATACTTGATGATGTTGGGGTGGTTCAGTTGCTGCAGAGGGAGGGAATGCAAGAGGAACAGTGACAAGGTGGTTGTGACAACTCCCAGACACTCAAAAAAAGGAGGAAAAAAAGAAGAAAAAAAGAAAAAAAGTCATTATAAAAATTCTTACCTTCAAGAGGTCAATTTCTTTAATGCAATCTTGCCTTGCCTTGGCATCCATCATTTCAAAAATCTTTAAACACAAAAACATAGAAAATAAAAACGAAACAACAACAAGAAAAAAAGTACTTTATACTTTAACAAGCAGTTGGTGTTTCCTTCCCCAGTTTGTACATCCTCTACTGTAATGAGTATTCACACAATCCCCAGATCAAAGAAAGATCAATGTTTTCTTTATTTTGAAACCACCACAGGGATAACATTGGGTAAAACTAATTTTAGAACCCACTGGCAATATTCTAAGCAGCACAAAAAATAAAGATACAAGTTTGTGAATTTGCTGCTGTGATTTTCATTGGTATAGTTACTATTCATTTTAGAGCAAATAAATGACAAAATGTTTACTTTTCTCTTCTAAACAGATACAGCTTCTCTGTAACCAGCTGAATCTCTGAAATCAGCTCCACTGATTTCTCTCTAATAATTAACAATAACTTTGAGCATTAATATTCATTCTGCAATGATCACTGAGTCACTGGAAATGGGAGTTTGGAGGAGCTGTTGAAGGATTAAAGGCAAATCTCTTCAAACAAAATGCTGAATACTGCCCAGTACTTCCAACCAAGCTTAAAAAAATCTACACTCCTGACATCCCATCACAAATTCTTCTCCAACTCCACCAGCAAGCTCCAGCCTTTTTCCCTTCCACGTTCCTGTGGTTCAGCTGTGTTGGGATGGCACCAGCACCGCCACAGGGCTGTGCACATTTCATAACAATCTGGTGAACTCTTTTCATAAAGCAAAAGGTGAAACTTAAAATAAATCCCAGAGGAGCTGATGAGGGATGGAGACCCTGCAGGGCAGAGCTCTCTGCCTCCTGGCAGGCCTGGGAACGTTCCCCTCCTGCCCTGAAACGCTCACCTGCACTTTCTTCAGTGCCACAGGTTTCCTGTCCAGGAGACAAGTAGCTTTGTAAACTTCGCTGAACTGGCCTCGTCCGATCTTTTTCTCAATCTGAAAATCTGCCAAGGTGCAGCGATACGGGTACGACGTTAAATGTCTCTGTCAAAGGAAAGGCAGTCAGGGACCCCAGAGCCAGAGCCCCTCGTGCTCCCACCTCAGACCAGGAAGGAGACCGGCCCCACCACAAACACCTTCGTTCCCCGCTGGTGTAGCACTAGCACAGGCTGGAGGAAGCCAAACGACTCCTTTAGAAAGGGAATTCGAGTCTTGCCTTCCGTGTAAGTAACTAATTAATCCCCAGCTGCTCTCCCTGGTGGCACAGGCTCCCAGCAGCTCTGCCTGCCCTGTCAGGGGGGACATGCCAGGCAGGCCCAGGTAAACAGGCAGGGAGAGGCAGCTAACGAGGAGCACGGGCCCCACGGGCCGCCAGCGCTCCCCAGAGCCCCGCCGCTCTCCTCTGTAATTAGCACGGCTGCCAAACAATGTTTAAAAAAGAAATTAGGAAAATTAATTACTCAAAGTTAGCACACGTGCCAAGGAGAAGGTTTCCGAGTTTGAGCATCTCGAGCCATTCCAGAGCTGGCATCCAAAGGCACAAGAAGAGCAGCTCCCTCCCCGCAGAGCCGGGGGTGGGGAAGGGCTTCCCCGGGCTGAGCCCCGCCTGGAGCAGCCACGCCCAGCACAGTGTCCGGAGGGCCCCATCCACATCTGAAATGCAGGTTTGAGGGAATGCCTGTTGCTACCACTGCCACTTCCTAATGCAGCGGGAGAGGGCTGGAATCGAGATTTGAAACGCAGGGAAAGCTTTTGGACCAGCCATTCCTGAAGGCAAGTCCCACAGACAGAGGAAGGTCATTTCTCCAAGTGCCTCCTTCAGCAGCTCAGGGCACGGTTCCCTGTAAGAACACTCCAGTCTCCCCTACACTTGGAACAAGTGCAATCAAAGTTTGGGTCAGCTCTCAGTGCTTGCGCTGTGCTTGGAATTACGCTGCATTCACAGAGAGAACAAAAACCAAACCGAAGTTAAAGTCTAAGGGTTCATTTCTCCAGGTTTGGCAGTGTGCACTATGCAATGAACTGGGAGCATCCTCAGTGATGAGGGAACAGGTACCAGATGAAGGCAGAAGGCTACAACTGCTTTGCCTCATTGTTTACATACATTCTCCTCCAAGTTACTAAATTATCAGCAGAGTAAGGCAAGGCAGGATGAAAGCAGACAAACAAATACTCCAATTAGGCAGCCCCTGCAGCCTGCTCAGTTCAAACTGGTTGCCAGGTCTCCTTGCAGGGGTCTGATGAACAGAAGCACTCCTCCATCCCCGTCACAGGAACAGGAGCACTCGGCTCACTGCAGGCAGTGTGACAAACACGGTGCCCTGTGCTGACAGGGCCAGCACACAGGGATTTGTCCCATTTGCCTGCTCTCCACCAGGAACATCTCTGCTTCCCAACTGTTTTACACACGAGCTGCTAAGCGACTTCCTTGACCTGTACAGACAAACCACTTTCCCCAGATAAAACTAAGGTGTCAGCACATAAACCTACAAAGCACTTTTTCCTAATTTAAAGACAGAAAGGCGTCACAGCATTTCCCTCACCATGTGCCTCCTGAGCTGCTCTTGAACAGTAAGGAAGTCTGAGCAAAAGCTGTTCTAACTTGGAGTTACTATTCACAACAGGAGCAGCACTTCTAACAACATTTTATGAGAGAACTACTACAAAACTTTATTTTTCAGAAGGAAATCCACACTGAAATCCAGGACAGTTTCCACTTGCCTTTCCTAAATCGGTAACGTGTGTGTTTACACCTGAGTGCCCAAGTGTAAATTAATATTTGAAGGACCAGCCCAGAAATACCTCCCACCTTCTGAACTGGAAAAGATAAATAAATGTTGGGCAAGTGTGAGGGGAACGTGCCCCTTTGCCTTGCAGAGCCCTGGAGCCTCTGGGGTGATGCTGCCCATGCCTGGACACCTCCACTGATGTGTTCTGGCACTGCCAGGACTGCAGCTGCACATTTACATATGCAATGACCTAGATTTGCATGGCCTATCACAACCTATCAGACCTAATTAAAGTAACGGGGCTTTCAGAGAGGGCAGGAGATGTTTGGTTACAGAGCAAACCAGGACTCATCCTCAGGTGAGCCCAAACTGTACCAGAACGCTCCCTACTGATCTCCTTCCCTTGTGTTTAAACTCCACCTTCCCCTCTGCCCTGCTGAACTGAAGGAAAGCAGGAGACTCTGCGGAGTCCTGTCCTAAGGCCACCCAGAACAGCTGGGAAATACCTGTCCTCTCTTCTCTTCTCAGAGGAACACTCCTCCAGTCTGCCCTTACACACATCTCACTTTGTGACTTTGACACGGGCCACTCCATTGTTGTCAAGTCCTTCCACAATTAACCACCACAACTTTTCAGAAAGCTGGCAAAGAACCAATCCCTATTCCTCCAAACAACCTGTGATTTCATTTCTGTGAACCTCAGAGTTTCCACGTACAGATATAAATTATCTGCAGTGAGATACCACCATCATCTTCAAACTTGCCCACTAAAAACACATTTTCTCATTTTTAGGACAGATTTAGGCTCATAAGTGCAGTAAAATCAAGCCCCTGCCTCTACATATCAGGTGTCAAGGTCACCAATGGAGCTTGAATTAAAAGCTAAATAAAAAGAAGCAAAGGGGAGGGAAAAAGCCAACCAAGCAAAGAGAATCCCAACCACTGGACACTACGAAAACTGGGCTGTTTGCACATTTCTGTTCCCAGGGCAGCTGTAGGAAGGGCCCAGTCTGGGAAACACTCGTTTGGAGACAAAGGCTGTTCTCTTCATGCACACAAGGAAGTCTCATTCTTCTCCTACTCCATGAAAAAAAAAAAGCGCCAAAGATTAAAGTCAAAAAATTCCTCATGCAAATAAAAAGCCCATTCATTTTTGAGAAGAAATGCAGAGATTATTCCAAGAACAAGCTCTTCTGGACATCTCCTCTGGCACACACGTGCTCTGTGAGATGGAACCACTGGTGCCAGAGCACAAATTCCAAAGCTGGCCAAAGCAGGCAAGGGCAGCCCTCGTCACAGAACTTCAGGGGGAATTTGCCAGGGCCTTTAGGCTCAAATTCTGACGTGTCACAAGATTGTCTGCAGAGCAGAATTGCTAAGGTTTCACGACACTAAAAAACCCCCAAAGAAATAAAAGCTTCAGTTATCTTGTACTGAGCAGAACAGAGGCACGAGGAATCCAAGAATGGGCTGAGAAAGGGGAAGGTGCACTGCTAATTGCACAAGACAGGAACCCAGAGTGCTAATGTTAATTAATAATAAAGTCAGTTGTTTCACTGCTGATTGGCACGTGGAAAACAGGCACCAGGCAGCCCTGCACTAAGGGCTGCTGGCATTTGGAGTATTTGTAATCAACCTAAAACCTGCTAAGATTAGTTAACCAACAGTTAAAAAGTCAGACAGTACAATCTTCACATGCCAATAAAAGCAGCTTTCCTGGAGAGCCACGAAACCAAATATTCTTTACAAGACTAAAAACACACTCGCCCAATTAATTTCCTGAAATCTCATTAAAAAATTTAGCCCGACTAAGTCAGACACTTCTGACCTGAATTTTAATTATCTTTACGCTGGATATAAGGGGGTTTTTTTCTGATATTTGCAATGCATCATTAATTTTAAAGGAATGGTTTCCCTTGCTTCTAAAGTGCATTCTTCATCTGAGTGACATTTACTGTAACTAATTTCACCTTTAGAAGACATCTGCAGTGGTACTGGGGGAGCTCCAGCCCCTCCCGAAGAGCGTGCACACGTCAGGAGCAATGATTTACCATCAACATCACTACCTCAAACCCTTTTAGTGTGCCCAAAATTACACACCTGCCTCCATTCAACAATGCCTACCTGAAAAGGATTTTGCATACTTTGAGGCTGAAATTCCAGGGTGAATTTATGAGAACACATTAGAACGGATTGATTAAAGGAGGAACTTCTGAGCTTGCAAGAGATGAGGAAACTTTTAAAATATGGATTATCCTTCAAACAGGGAGCCAAGTAATTATTGAAGAATACATCAGGTTTTTCAATTTGAGCTTCAAAATTAGACTACACAGTCATAAAATATCCTTCACCTGACCTGTTACCTGGAATTTAAAGTTTGCTGAAGAACTTGGCTTAAGTTTCAAAGTTCCAGCATCCCTGTCAGCATGACTGGGATCTATCCTGATATCCAGATATTCTGTGCCCATCTAGACATTTGTACTACAACACAACGAGGGAAGAGAGAAATAACAGCTTGGCAATAGGAGGACAAGGTGACATTCACCAAGAAATTAAAATCACCACAGAAATAATCTCTTAACAGCTCTGCTGCTAAGATGTGAGTACATAAAAGAGTTATTTAAAAGTGAGTTACTGTGTTTATTTAGTATGAAAACTAAGTGAAAAATTACAACTCTATATTTTTATATCACTGATTTACTCCTAAATAATCTTTTATTGCTTACTGCTATAAACACTAAGTAATCTGGAGACTTAAATAATTAACACCTTCACTCTGGAACATTACTAGAAAACGTTCTCCCTCTTGCTGATGAACTTGCTTGGGGTATTTCTGGGCAGGTATGAGAGCCAAAAGCCAAAACTGTGATTTTACTGGACATTTAAAAAAAATGTTTGTATTATGGCTAACTCCCAAGCATCCAGCATCACTCACAGGTTTCATTAACTAAACTGCAACAGATACAGACTGAAAGAACAGCCTGACACGCTTACTCATGTCTTGCACTGATGAGTTATAAGGCAGAAACAACACCTCTGTCACAAGTGACAAAAAAGCAGCTTTAGGAAGCAGCATCACTATGGGAAAAGCTCCTGGGGGAAGAGCACGGTGTGGCTGGTCCTTTGGGGGCTGGGACAGCAGTTTGCAGTGAAAGGGCTGGAAGGAAGGGGAGGCCATTCCATACAAAGCTCCCTCCTCATACAAGACTCTAAGAACTCATGTTCTGGGTTTTTTCTGCTTAAGTTTCCATCTCTGCCATCAGTGACATTTTTCGTAAGACCAGTTTGGTCTATTTTATCTTCCCAAACCTCCTTCCCTCCCACAAACTATTACACAGCATGTCTGCATTACTCAGATTTTCAAAGGAAAGGAAGGATGCCATTTCAGATTACTTGAGGTAAAAACTACCAGAGACTTTAAAAATTATATATAAATATACTCCTGAAAAATGGAGAAACAGAAATATGTCATCAGCAACCCTATCATGCCACCAAGGTAAGGCTTCTTAACACCACCTTTGTTATTTGTGTTTTTTTCCAGTTCCTTGGTAGACTCTATATTTTTGTTATTCAGCTCTTTTTATGTTATTTTGACAGCAAAACCAAAGGAAGTCTTCCTGCAATTGTAATTCCAAATGAGATCATTCTCAGAGCAGTTAACTAGAGCCCTCCATTAACAGAACTTGGGCATTACCAGAGTGGAGGGGAGGTTTCACTGAACAATGACCACACAGCAAAATGAGCCCACTCAGCATCAGCATCACAGCAGAACACAGATTATTAGCTACTAATTACACTTAACTATGTCATTACAAATTCTAACATGTGCTCCAAGATGCCATGAATGTATCTGCTGCACAGGAACACTTCCTAATCTTGTTCATGAAATAATTACAGGGGCACTATCCTGCCAAATGAGGCAGTAATTAACCCTAATTGCTCAAAATGCAACTGGCTAATTCTAGGAGATTAATCAAGGGGATTCAATTATTATTAAATGACTTAATATGACAAATTGCTACATTAGGAGAGGGGGCTTTGCTCCACGCCACGCTACTCTCCCAGCAGGGCAGTCACTGTGTGCAGAGCTCCCCCTGAGCAGAGCCTGTGCTGGGCACTGCCAGAGCTTTCCCCAGGCCAGCCTGGGGCTCAGGGATCTCCCCTGGACCTGCCCCCCTGCTGGAAGCAGCCAGGGACCACCCCAGCCCTCCCCAGGGCCACAACTCCCTTCCTTCTGACACCTTTCCAGGGTGCCTTTGGTTCACTCCTTGAAACGGCACGGGGCAAAACGGGATTGCTCTGGTCCACAGAAAACAGGCTGCAAAGGCAAGCAGCCACAATCCACAAAATACAGCTTTTCATGGCTACACAGACTGTGGCTTAGCCCTGGTTTTAGCCCCCTTCTGCAGAAAGGCAGCAAGAGAGAGGAGCTTTATTATAGTATGGACAAAATACATTGCAGGGTGAGTTCCAGAGGCTCACAGGGAGCCTACAGTGCCATGCAGAATGAGCTTTTTCTTTTATTTGGTAATTACTTCTTCAGCACTTACTATGAAACTGTAAAAGGTGGTAAAATACATTTATTCACTTACACAATCACCTATTTCACTTTGGCCTTTTCTTCAAAGAATCAAAGACAAGAGAAAGCCGACTCAGTATGTTTTTATACGACGATTTAAAACCACTTGCTTTAAGCAAAATTCAAACTATTTCCTTTTTTCTCTTATTATAATCAGAAAGTGGGTTCAGGAAACTCTGGCTGGCTGGCACAATCCCAAACTGGATATTCCCTAAAACTGCAAAACCTGCACTAGGAACAAAAGGAGAGGGGCAAAGGCAAAGAAACCAGGAGACCTTTCCAGAAAGAAGGTAAGAAAAGACAGGAGGGAGATTGGTCAGAGACACGGCACTTACCTGAGGATCATGCTGGAATTCCTGCCCTGGCAGCTTGCACAGAGGGTTGTTCTGGTCCCCTAGGTGATGAGGATGGTTGTGCTGCCCTTCCATGGTATCATACCAGACTCTGCCCCTCGGTTCTGCTGAGGAAAGGAAAGGGCAGAGGTTGGTGTCAGTGCCCGGCCAGCGGGGGCAGAGGGGCCCACACCAGCTCTGGGCCAGGCTGTGGCCCCAAAACACAGTGGCAGCATTTACAGCCACAGAAAACACACCCATGGCCCTTTCCCACAAAGGCCATACACAGGCTTTGGTTATCCCTTACACCATTCCTGTCCTTGGCACTGACTGAAGCCTAATGGTGACAGGGGAAGATTTAGTGGCCAACACAAGCATTTGCAGAAACTTATTTCAAGAGTTTTGGCAAGTATTCACTCAGTGAAAGAAAACAACCTGACCTCATTAGTGTATTAATAGTGTGTGCCTGGCACTTGGGCAATGACTAAGTCTTAATTTAAAATACAAAGGTATTTTAAATATTTGTGGGAGTGGGGGAGAAAAAAAAATGATGCAGAAGAATTTCTGCAGCAAGCAGGGCTCAATTCTTTTAACAGCTGCCTGTGAAATAAACCCTTAGCTGTGGCAGATCTTTCCCAACACCAGGGCCAGGAGCAATCCCCTGTGAGGGAACACCAGGGCCAGGAGCAATGCCCTGTGAGGGAACACCAGGGACAGGCAGTCCACAGCCCAGGAGAGCCCAGCAGGGCAGGATCTGCACTCAGACACGGCTCGTTTGAAGTGCTCCAGCTGGAAGCAGAGGAAGGAGTAGGAACCAAGCAGCAGCTTTGAAGGGAGAGCCAGCAGAGCTCCCATGGCAGCAGGGAGCCCGCTGACACCCGGGACGGCGTGTCCCAGCTGGGCTATTCCCGGCTTTGGCACCGGGCAGGGAGAGGGAAGGGGAATCCCCAGGAGGGGCTTCACAGAGGATCTGCAAATAGCAGCCAACAACAACAGGCCCTGCACTGCATCAGAAAAGGTACGAGGTGCACTCTTAACGCTGGCCCGTTCTTCCTTGACGTTGTCTTAGCTCTGCACTTCTTTTACTCCTGCTTCCAAATTTCCTACAAAGTTCTGCAGTATCACACACTTTCACACTGAGTCTTGACTATGACTGTAAATCAGAACATCTTTAAATTGCACCACATATCTTTCCAGAAAGTGAATAAAAGAACAGGATCATCATTACCATCATGGTAAAAATGACCACAGCCCACGTGGGATGAACAGCTCCTTCTCCCACACTACTGTCACCTTTAGCTGTACAGTTACTGCCCCACGCAGTGGCACTCACAGGTAACCTGCAGTCTTTCCAAATACAGGGAAAACAGAAACCCTCTTGTGCAGTCAGCTCCCCTGCCACATCCCCAGCTGCAATTCCTCTCTGGGTACCCGAGTGTCCTTACCCCACATCTCTTGCACCTAATCAGCAGAGAGCAAACACAAAATCCCATCAAACCACTGATACCTCGCAGGTACCTGACAGGTGGGATTCTCAGGGCAGAACAGCCCAGGGCACTCGGTAGCAAAGGCCAGGATCATTAGTTACCAGACACTCATTAAGGAGCAGAACCTCATCAGCATCCTGGCATTCAGTCCCAGGCGCCCCGGTGCCCCGGGTGCTCCTCGGTGAAGCAGCTGTGGCCAGTCTGATCGGGTATCACCATGTGTCTCGGGATGCCTCCAACCCAACTGCAGGCCAAATTATTTGCTCCCAGATGTATAATCAACATGACAGGCCCGTGCACCTCTCGAGCAGGCAGCAAAGCAGCAGCTTGTGCTCAGTGTTACAACCGTTTTCTGGACCAGCACTTTTCACCTTCCTGCAAGACACACCAGCTGCTGCGTGTGCCCAGCGCTCAGCCCTGCTGCTGCCCACCACACACATTTATAACTGAGTGTAAAACCAGTCAAGTACATGACTGAACCTCCTGCAGAAACGTCCATCTTTTGGCACACACAGGGAGCTGGCAGGGCCTGAAATGCAGCAGTGCACGCCCAGCAGGCCCAGCCAGCTGCGATATCTGCAGGGATGCACTGCCCTGGGAGCCACTGTGCTGCTCGCTGCAGGCCCCCAAAGGCTGCAGCAATGCCAAACATTTCACAGAATGAACACAACCACAGCAGCACCACCTTCTTCCTCTCCACTGCCCAGTGATACTCTTCCTCTTCCTTGCTCATAAAATAAATCAGCCAGGATACTCTATGAGATTACCGATATATTTAAATGATGATCTGGGCTTATGATTGCATTATCGCTGTGGTTCAGGGTATGTGCTCTGGGGAAGGCAGCCCAGTCCTAGGAGAGTATTATTTCCCAGTGACTTTTATTGTCCATTACTTTACACCATTTCTGTCACAGCTGTGATGCCTGGTAGGAACAGTTCACAACAGAAATATCTTTGTCGTTAGTATTCTCATTGCGATTTAGTCAGATCAACCTTTAAATCTCATCCATCATACTGAAGAGCTTTGGCAAAGCGAGCACAGTAATATATGCTTCCATGCAAAACCTAATTACAGGCTAGGTTAAAAAGCCCACCCTGTTCCTTCTGCAGTGCAAGGTGACAGGGAATCCTGAGCATCCCTTGGTTTCTCACTCTCCCTTTTTGCTGGTGAAGTGCGTAACCCGTTCATTACAGCAGACTGATTCTGTCTGGCACATGACAAACTTCCTTGAACCTAACAATTAAACTTCTGACAGCGTTTCCAAAAGCAGAGAGTATTTACTGTAAATGCCTGACAATTTTTTTCCTCTCTGCTCATCTCTCTCAACAGTCACCTTATGATGACTGGAAATTACCATAAGCAAATAGCAGCCTAACATCCAAAAAACCCCTCATGTTAATGTGAAATACACACCTGCCAACACTGAAAAAACCATGAATATGAATGTTAAAGGAAACAACACGAGGAACAGCCCTGAAATGCTGCAGGAGAGAACACTGCAAGAGCACAGTTGGAGAATGTGATTCAGTAAAACCTGCCCAGCAAGAGCTGCCTGTGGAGGGTGGTGGCCATGGCACGGCCACCCCTGCCCTGTGAGGGGCACTGGGGCCTCTCACCAACAGCTCTGGCTGCAGTGAGGGATCTCAAACAAAAACTGTTACACAGAGTCCAGTAAATCACCCAGAAACAGTTTCTGATTTCAGGCCTAGCACGGTGATGAAGCTGCATCTATAGACTGACACCCACAAACACGACCCTGTGAGTTACCTGCCATTGATAACCCCTGGAAGGGACGAGGGTGTCTGTGACAAACTGACCACTGAAGAGAAGAGCAGAGCTTTAGTCACCCCTCACATTTCAGAGTTTGGATTTGCCCTGAGAGCAGTGCAGATGGGTTTCTGTTAGGACTTGGTGCAAAGCAGATTTTAACAGCCAGTAAGGGATGGGCTCCTCAAAGACCCCAAATCCACTGACTGAGAATGTTTGAGTGAAATGGCTGAAAAGCCCTGGAGCTTTTTCATACCATGTCAACAAGTGATACTCATTAGACAAATGCTGTGACAGACACCATAATTCACTGTTCCATACCTAGAAGCAAAATGACATTAAGACAACTATTTAAAGCTGTGCAGAGTCATCTCTCTGTGGATGTCAATAAAACTAATGCTTCCTGCCAATAATTAAGTGTATGAAACATCCCACTCTGTTTCCATTCACTACCTACACCCAGCTCAGGTCCACATTCCCATTCTAAGCAAGGATTATAATTTCAAATACTCTGCCTCCTAGTCTGGGGAAAAGTCTAGCACAATGGCTTGAAAATAGCAAGGCAGGCACAATGTGCTTGGCTGGATCACTGTGTTTGAGAATTGTATTAGCCACCTGAGGTAATACAACACTTCTGAGAGAACATTTCAGGTGCCCATCTCTCACCAAGCAGGCAGGTAATTACTTTTAATTTTAGTTTCAAGTTTTAAAAGTTTTAACTGAGTTAAGGCTTGGGTTTTGTTTGGTTGTTTTTTTACTGTGCTGAAGTACCAGCTCCCTAGAACTTGGTCCTAAACCAAAAAACATAATTGCCTAAGTCTTCTGGACACATTTCAGATGCTCTGCAGATCCATCCATTCCAAGGGATGGTTTCACAGGGCTCCTATCAAACAGCTCCAGGATCAGTGCCAAGAGCACTTGATGATTTATATTTTAAGGTAAATGTTCCTTTTCACCAGCTCAACTGGATTATTCCCACCCCTTCTTTCACAGCACTCAATTTCCCACTAAACCACCTCGTGTAAATATTTGTGTGTGATGTTCCTGCGGGATGTAAACATCCAATACATATTCCCATCCACAAGTGAGGATGGAGAGCAGTCAGCAGCATTTAAAGGGACAACACTTCCTCAGCCAGTTCTCACTTAGGTGTGTTGCAGATAAAGCAACAAACAACCTTCATTTACATTCTCACAGTTGCAATTCTGAGCCCTCCAGAAAATCCACTGTATCTGTTTTTCTCACCTTTGAACCATTAGAGCCAGATCTCCCAGGCCACCACAGCTGCTAACGAAACACATGTCAAAAATAAACACGTACCAAACCTACCTGGAATTTTACTGTATTGCTTACCAAGCATGCAACAACACGCTCACGTTTTAATTTATAATGCAATAAAGCTTTCAAACACGGAGCCAAATTATTTAAGAACACTTCTGTTATCCTTCTTGGAATTCATTCACTTCTGATGAAGGGAAGATTAAATATAGGCTGGAAATATATTCATAACATAAATGTTCGCAGAAACTGCCAGACATTTTCACATCATTAAATGCTAAGTGAAACGAGCCCCATCTCAGGGAGGCAGGGAACACACGCTGTCTGTCCCAGCACTGCCACCTCCATTCCTGGCACGGGAGGGAGTGATTCCACTGCAGCCCCAGCCAGGTGACAGTGACAGCTGACATACAGCCCCACTCTCCAGCAAGAGACGTTCATCTGAAGAACTCATCAACACCAGGAGCCAAAACTCAAGCACTTGTGCAGATGGATTGTTCTGAGGCTGTGGTGAACCCCCTCAATCTAAACCATCCCCTAAAATTAGTTTCTACCAGACACAACAAAAATCCAAACTGCTTCCACAGCTGGTTGCTATCAGACACCTTCAGTATCATCCCACCCAGCCCACACACCAGCACAAGTGAACAGACCATCTTAAGCCACTAAGACAAAACCAGAACTAAGACCTAAAGCACAAAAAAAAAAAAATTTGTATCAGCTCTGCTGCTACAGCCCCAAACCCTGAGTGTGGAATCCATTCAGCCCTGCCCGTCCTCAGAAAGTTTAACAAACACACAACTTTGACTCTTAACCGAGTTTTCTATAAATCTTTATGTACATATGTGATTGGGAACACCACCACTTAGCACTTATAAATATCTTCTAATTAGAACACTTCCAAGCACTCAAGCAGTATTAAGCAAACTTACAAAAATACTTCTGAAATACTGTTGTAATTTCTGAAATACTTGAGAAAGGTAGATCAAAGTAGGAGAGCAAGCCCATGTCAGCTGGGCTGGAAATCCACAAAACCTGCTGTGACCAACGCTGCTCCTGCAGCTTCTCTCTGCAGCCCTGCTCCTGGCTGTTAAAGACTCAAACTGTGTCTCAAACCCAGGGAAAAGGAATGGAGGAAAATACAGATCCATGTTCCCCCAACTTCAAAACATCAGAACAACAGCTTGAAGTATTTACATTTCCCATAATCAGAAGGAAAAGGAAATGATGCTGAGAACTGTGCAGCCCAGCCAATCCAAAGATTCATGTGATTCAAATCCAAAGGCAACTTCAAAGCCGCCTCATAAACCTCTACCCAAAGTGTGCAGGCAGCCAGATGTTGGCATGGCAGGAAGAGCTTTCACAGCATCTGGGTCCTGCAAGCAACAGCCAAACGGAAGCAGAAACTCTTCTCCACATAAAAACATTTACCGTCTCTCCACTTACAAAAACAGCCACGCTAGAAACATCATTTGGGGTTTTTCCACCCCAAAATAACTTAGGCCATGTCAGACTGTCTTATCAACACTGCTACTAAATAAAAGCCAGCTTCCCTGCACGTTCCTGAGGACCTGGAACCAATGGCACAAGTTTTCCAAAACTTACTGCAGCTCTTTAGTTCCATCCCCACTTCTGTATCCCTGGATGCAGCACACCTCCATCTCCCTCCCCAGCTGTCCTTAAGGAACAAGATTCATCCACCAGTACCTTGCACATCAAGGCCACAGGGTAAAACAGAGAAGATCTGTTCTTTACAGTGTCTGCAGAGCTACTTTTATTACTTATTTTGATGACAGACAGGGTTAATGAAGTTCTTGCAGAGAACTCTCCCTTTCCTGGGCTAAATGCCCAAATTCTTTCAGGATTCACAAGACTTGTCTATTTAAATTTGGTCCAATTTTTTTTTTCCCCTACAGAAAGGCCTGCACAGAATGTTCTGAAGAGAAGCTGGGAATTAACCTTTCAAGAAAATTATAACTAAATGTGCAAGTTCTGTATAAGAGACAAATCACATTCCACACTGTATTCTGCCCTCTGCAACAATTTTCTATTGCTCTAATAAGCCTCAGTGTTGAAGCATAAACCCAGAAGTATCAGATTACTAAAACCCATGAGCTTACTCATGGAAACAAGAGTCCTGCCCACCCTGCATTTCTTTCCCAGCCTCCCCTTACTAATACCTGTGAATAACACACTACTACTCATCAAAAGGAATTTTTCAAGTCCAGCAAAATCCAGGTGCAGCTATGCCTGACCAGGGAAGTTGGAAGCCACGTGGCAAGGCAAGTGCAAAAGCAGAACAGTCCCTCTTCCCTCATTGGTGATGAAGAAGAAAAGCTAAAATAAGACATTACAGTCACTTCCAAGTGCAAACCAGGGGGACTAAAAGAAATCCCAACACGTCAGCCACAGAATAAGTTATTGCACACCTCAATATACAAAGAACTAAGTGCAAACACAGGTAGAGAACCATCCCCAACACTGTTTACTCTTGGATGGTAAAGTTCTTACATCTGACACAATGTTATAAATTGAGTAATTGACCCACAAGGAAGTAAAGAGCTCAGGAGAGTTAAAAATTACCCTATAAATACCATAAAGATTAACAGGTTTGTAATACCCACCCAAGAAGCGCTTACTCTAAGTAGAATGATTATGAACACACAGCAAGAATATTTACTGCATGGCCCTGAGCTCAGTTTATACAGACTGCACAAAAGGCAGCACTGCTTCTTAGAACAGTGACAGCTGAGAGTCACTCCTTAGGATTCCCACTTGATTAAAGGGTGGCACACAGACACTGGCTTGGGACTTGCTTGCTTCCTTAAAATACAGTCATGTATTCTGAAAACCTTTCAAATGTTCCTTGGGGAGTTTTGGTACAGTTTAGTATTTTTGAGACTCTCATTTTTTTTACAGCTCTGACAGAAGAGCTAAGGAAACACCAGCAGTACAAAGAATGAAGCAGAATCTCCATGAAAAAGGAATTTTTGTGTTCATGTTTGATATCTGTGTACCCTGAGACTTTACTCTTGGGGGAAAGAAACCTTAAAATACCTACAGCTTTTCTCCCCATCTCCTCACTGCAGGGACAGAGATTTGCCCCAAGAACCAGAGCCCACCTCAAACCCTCCAAGGGAGGCTTCACATTCAGAGTGTTCCTATGCAGCAAACAAAATGTTCCAGCAAAGAGAAAACCCACCCCTTTCCAGGATGGCAGCAACAAGTGTCCACAAGGTTAAGAACAGGACAAGACACTTCAACTGGAATTCCTGAAAGGATTGTAGTGAATGCACTTTGAAGCTGTCATCCACCCTGTAGGTCGGCATTCCCCAATTCTTGCACCATCTGCAGCGATCCTCCTCTCCAACTCCAGCTTAAAAATCACCAAGTTAAGGAAAAAGTTACTCTGCCAAGTCAAAGGGGACAGCTGGCTCTGAGGAAAGAGGAAAAATTGGAACTTACACTATCCTGGACCACTGGAGGCAGGAGACGGCGGCGATGTGGGCAGTGAGCACCACGGGCAGGGGTGAAACAGCTCAGCTGTGCCACCCCAGCTCCCAGGGGCAGCAGTCCAACTACCCAGCACCGGGGTTTTCTGTCAGCAGGGACTGGAAACTCCACTCCACACACACCCTGAGCTTTTAGCAGGCTGGTGGATACCTCCCACCTCACAGCACGTGGGCTTCCCAAAGACACCACGACAAAAGTAACTGGAGAACAGGATCCGTCACTGAGCCCCACAAAATGAAAGACTTGCAAATCCTCCCCAGGGTGTGGAGCAACGCCTGCTCTGTCAGCAGGCTGAGCTGGGACAGGGTCACAGCCCTTATCAGCGTGGTTTTTGGTCCCTGTAATACCACCCACGTGTGAGGAGACGGTGATTCATTTGGAGACACTGCGTGGAGGAGCAGGATGGCAACGGCCTCCCCCGAAGGGACAACACAACCGGGCCCGGGGAGTCCCACCACATCAAACACCCAAGGGTGTTCGGGCTCAGAGGTGGGAGGATGCACTGAAAAAAGACACTGCAACCTCCCCTGGAAGTCCCTCAGGTCTGCTGGCACTGCTGCCCTGGGGACACTGACAGCCACTCATTTTGGAAAGAGCTGTGCAGTGCAGAACGTTATCGCCCTGCTCAGAGGGGAATCTCTGCCCTTTTCCCCAGCACTGCCACACGCAGGTTTATCACCCCTGGCTCCTCCAGCCTGGCTGGTTTGGGAGAGGTTTGAGTCCACACACTCCCACACGTGCTCCTGCCGCCAGCAGCACGGCCCTGCCCGCTCAGAGGGGGCACTTCCAAAGGCCTTTCTGGAGCAGCACCTCCACACTTGGGACATCAGCATCACACCACCACTGCCAACTGATGTTATATGAGCAATCCATCCACCCATCTGCTGAATTCCAAAAAAGGCCTGTTACACCCGGGATGAGATGAACCCACCCAGAGGTGCAGGCACAAAGCCTCAGGGAGCTCAGGTGAGGGGGGACCACTGCACCACCGACAGGGAAAGCTCAACAGCTTCACAGACAGAACTGCTTCAGACTACAACCCAACCAACACTTGGATAAAATACCAAAATGAATTGCCTTCCTAAATCCAATGCATTGGTGTGTCCAGACTGGTGCCCGAGGTCTGTCCCAGGGCAGGGGATGGGCTGGCACCTACTTTGATTCATCGTGTGAAGCACAATTCAAAGGTTGGAGTCCAGAACTGGAGACCAAAGTCACTCAAAACAAATAAGCACAAAAACTTTAAGAAGTGCCTAAGAACTGTAAAATGCCTGTAAATAGTCCAGAGGGGTTAACACAAGAAAGACAGCAAGGAAATCCCCACAAAGGAGACAGCTGGATGCCAACAGCAACAACAACGTTGTCATTTAAAAAGCATGATCTTACCACCTTCTGCACTTTGTGATCTGACATGTCATAACTGTTTTAATAAGTTTATAATTGCCATGGTGAACTAGCTCAGAGAACAAACTAGCACATCCAATTTACAATCCCAAACTTCACGCAGTTCTGTGCAAAACTTCCATTTCTGCCATCTCAGATCTCAGCAGAAAACACTCAACCTTAAACCTACCCTTTTTCAGGCTTAGTTACACCTGGACTCTTCGAATAATGTGGATTTGCTGATAGTTTCTAAAGTACCTGATTTTCTTGGGTGAAACACAGGACAAGCACAGGACCAACAATACCACCTGATCTTACCAAAACACAGCAGACTACAGAAGTCACAAACTACCTGCAAGGTCTTTTTTTTCTTTTTTTTAACGCAATAAATAATACATTTGACTGCTCAACAAGCATCTGTGAGGTTTCAGGAATGCTTTGGAGTACAAAATTCCCAGGGTCGCATTCACTTGCACCACTTGGTTTCAAATAGATACGAGTCTGCTGTCGGTTCACTTAAACGTGTAACAGGAAACTCAAATTTGACTAAAAGGTTGTATTACATTACTACGGGGTTTATATGGAAACCTTTTGAGAAGGAAGAAGCTAAGGGGTTTTTTTCCTCTCCCATCTGCGACAGACAGCTGTTCACTGCCTGGAATCCCTGAGAGCAGACACTTAAAGTAGCACCAAGCTGAAGCAAATAATTTCGAAACTTAATTTCTTTCATTGTATTGACGCTGTAAAAATACTTGCAATTTATTGTATCATGCCATGTTATAAGCCATGGCACAAGACTTAACACTGGAAGCTACATCTACTGTTTTAACAGAATAGAAAATACAGCTTTTTGCTGAAATATTTTAGAATGTTAAAAAACAATCCAAGAGACTTCTCCTGTCTGGACAGCAACGGCGCTTACAGTGAGTCCAGATGTTTAAATACTTAGCACAGGTTGGAACTTGAAGTAATCCTGATTCAATTCAAGGTGCATATAAATATGCCAAGAGAGAAAAAATAGTTATCTACCTGTAAACAGATCTGACAGCTTCACAGGCGTCTGCATCTGAACCACTATTAAAAACAAATCCTTGTGCTTCCCTGTTTTCAAACAGAACTTCACCTCCAGGCTCTGGAAGTGCCACTTGGTCACACACTCAGAACCTCAGTTTCCCCATCCTACACTTCAGCCAACTCAAGACAGCAGCTCCCAGCAAACACACAGCTCCTCACCACCCCCAAAACCTGGGAGAAAAAATGTTTGAAGTACCTCATGCAGTTTAATTTTCTTTGTAATTTAGACACACTGCAGCAATTCCAAAAAGCGCTCTGACTTATAAGTTTGAATAAATCTAGATTTTGCATGCAAATGTTTTGGCTCCTGGGTTTTTTTCTTCGAAAAGAAAAATACTGACCGGGCCAACATCAGCTCTTGGTTTGAACACTTTGAGCTCTTCTTTCACCTCCTAGATACTCCATTTTCCTCCATTTAACTTTGGGGACAGCTCTGCAGCAAAACAGAGAATTCCCAAGGGGAAGAGCCCCAGGGGCCAGCCTGTTCCCAGGGCACACATCCCAACCCCTGAGCCCAGGCCTGGATCCCTGAGTGCACCAACCCCACCGCGGGGAAAGGTTGGGAAAGCACCACCTGCCCCTCCAGCAGCCACAAAGAGCCAAGCATTCAACCCTCTTACTTAATCCAGCTCCTTCTGGCTCCTTGGTTTGACACCAGCTCCCTGTGAGCGGAGCCAGCCACAGGACGGGAATGGCAGCCCGGGAACACCAGGGAAGCTCCAGGCCGGCAGCAGCAGCTGTGTGAGCTGAGCTCAGCCCTCAGGACTGCCTGCTGCTGTCACACCCAACCTTCCCCACTGTTTTCATCAGCTTTAGATAAACTGCTCTTATCTCCGGGAGAGCTCCCTGACTGCCAGTGCAAAGCAGCTGAGTACCGGCATGTGCTTGTGCTGAAAGCTTTACAAAGGTGAGTACAATAAACACAGCTGAACAGCGATTGGAAACAGGAAAAAAAACCATTTGCAAGGCCTCTGCCTTGAACAGGACAGTGTTCACTTTGCCATTTCAGACAACCTTTAAGTTCCATGTGATTCCATACTGGGAGAGGGCACCCTGGCCAGCCCATGGAGCTTGGCCCCCTCTGCCACCTCCCTGCCCGTCCCAGGAGCACAGCAGGGCACTGTTCTCCTGCTGCACTTTCAGCATCTTCAGTCACAAGTGGTATCAAGGCCATCATAAATTATATTTCAGCTGCACGACTCTTTAGTTTTTGCCTTCAATATTACAAGACTTTTTCCTGCATTTTGTGTTTATATTGGCCACAACGACACGAACCACGTAATTTCCTGCAAACAACCCAGCCGAGCACCTGGGGAGGTGGACACTGGGTTAGTCACCAGCTGCCCATGAAGGGTAAAACAGACTGGTCCGGTGAGTTTCCAAGACAAACGCAGGAGTGTGTGCCGTGGCCAGAATGGCCACTCAGGACTTCCCCAGCCACAATTCCGTGCCCAAACCATCCAAAGCATCACAGCCACTCTGTGTCTACACAAGTGCTGAGCAGCAGTAAAACCGTGGAGGTTGCAATTACAAACAGGTTTGTTCAGTGGTGAAGGTGAGCCCAGCTTCTAAAATGAGGTTCCGTGTACTTATTGTTCTCTGCTGAAGATCACCACGAACAACCTCTTTTGCAACAAGAACCTCTAAGAAAAGCAAGTCAAAATGACAAAAACTAAGGCACTAGTTGGGCTGTTAATTCATTTTCCCTAAGGACCCATTTTGGCTTCCACTTAGGACAAAGTAAATGTCCTACAAGTCCCAGATTCCCACTTTTGCCATTTCATTTTTGAAATCTTCCTGCGAGTACTTCCTCTGCTCCTCCAGCCACAGTCCATTTTCTTGCTTTAAATTCCAACTGAACACATTTGATTTCTCCCACCTGCCCCAGCTTTTGGCTGCTGAAGGGTTCTGCCAGGTTGACGGTTGTTATACATTTTTCATAGCCTTGAGGTCAAATGTAGTTCGCACCACATGAAAGAAGAAAAGATGCTAAAATACATGCACTAATTAATCCTTTACACATCTAGAAAGCTGCAGGTGTTCAGCAAGGGGACTTGTTGGTAACCACCCCCATTTTACAGCTAAGAGAGCAGAGGCAGAGCAGGAGAAAATCCCACACGGGCATTTGTGGCTCCTATCCCCATTCAAACAAAATTTTGAAAGGTATATAAAAACTCACATTCCAATTATGCATCCATCCTCTCTCACAAAATACCTATTTGTCAAGAAACAGAATTCCAGAGGAAGGAGGGGGAAGTGGAACAAGCAGAAACATTTCATACATCACAGGTGGTGAGAAAGCAAAAGTTTGGTTCTGCTCTGACAATCCCTTTGGGGTGACAGCAGTCACTCACACTCCATCCAGAATCTCACTTCCCACAGAAGATGCTCTTTTCCCAACATAATAAAAGTTTCTCACAGCTTCCATTTTTTTAGGTCTCTAAGACTCAGAGCCAGAGGAAACAGGCAGCAACAGTCTTATCTAAAAGCAGTTCCTTCTTTTTTTCTGTTGTTGCTTAACAGAATATGACTGTCACAAAGAATGTCTACAGGAAAAAAATAACAGTGGAAAGAGTTTGACTCAATGTCAAGAGATGTCTCAAATGTAAAAGCTGTAGAAATGCTGCAGAAGTTAAACGGTTGCTTACAGTGATTCACAATAAAAAATGAACTTTTAAAGGAGACGCAGAACTGACAGCAAGACAGTCACAATGTGTCAGGAACTTGCATCACCGGACTTCTAATTGCTACAATATTTCCTATCAAACCACTTCTCCTGCAATAATGCCATCGGCAATCACCATAGGCAGAGATATTCCATGTGTGCGAACAGGCAGACAAACAGATGGGCTCAGAACTCCACCGTCATTCCAACCAAGCACAAATCACACTTTGGAGGGAGGAACACGTTGGGAGGAAAAGATGGTATTTGATAGTTCAGCTCCACCATGTGCTCCTTCCAAAGCCGTGTGTAACCCTCGGGCACTGGGGTACCGCGGGCTTCCCACCTCGGGGGACAGCGGCTGCGGGCCCAGGGGATCGCCAGCTCCGCTCCCAGCAGAGCCCAGCGGCACCGGGGAGGGTCTCGGGGCCTCCCGCACAGCGAGGAGACAACCGAGCACCTCCCGGGCTCGGGGGGCCGCGGGGCCGGGAACGGCTCCTCCGGGGCGCGTGTGCTCGGAGCGCAGCTGCTAAAACGGAAAACCCCCCAAACCTCCCCGAACCCTCCGAGCGACACCAAAGCGCGCAAACGCTCCTGCTCGTACCGCGGTCTCAACTTTGCTCAAGTCGCAAGGCCGCCGCTCGGCCCGTCCGGCGGCAGCGGGGCTGACCCTCCCGGTGCCGTTCCCGGCCGCTCCCCGCTGCCGCCCGGGCACGTGCGGGCCCCGCGCGCG